>RCFS01000022.1:600000-794735 GCA_004296355.1 Lepiota venenata
TGAAAGCTGTTCATCAGATACCGGTTTTCTTTCAAGATACCATCCCACAACAGCTTTGTAACTTTCATTGAGATGTGCACTTGACCCCGTCCAATTGTGTTCGGCCCGTTCTAGAGCAAATGAGGTGATGCTAAATATAGCCGTCAGTCGGGCATGATCAACATCCGATCTTCCCCCCTGAAAACTTGTATACCTTTCAATCATTTGCGTTTTCTCGTTATTGAATAACAGTTGTGTTGCCCCGACGATTGCATCATGCAAGGCTTCTCTGTCTTCCTCTGTGACAACGTCCGGCAAGTTGCCGTCTTCAGTAAGCCTATGCGCCTGCACCCAGCAATCATGAACTTCTAGTCGACCTGCCCTAATGTAGTCTGGCTAATGATAGATCAGCCCCAATTATTGACTCGAGGCAGGTGATGGAGAAATTTCAAGTTACCTCGACCGGTGTCAACGGTGAGCATAACGTCATGGAAAGTACATGCTCTGGGTGCCGAGAAGCGAGTTCGAGAGCAACTGTAGTGCCGATTGAAACCGCCAGGATGTGGAGGGGAGGTAAGGCGAGGGCTTTCTGTGTAGTTTTCATATAAGGAATTGGTTGAGTGGGGATGGCGCGGAGCATACCATGACATTGTAGACATCCTGTGCTGACTCCTGTGGTGTATACTGTGTGTCCCCTATCTTCCCCCGCGTTTCCCCGTACCCTCGCATGTCGACAGCGACGAGGTTGAACTCTCGTAGTCTAGGGTCGGCGAATTGTGCTGTTGACGTGGGGGTAAACCTCGAGCTGGAGGGATAAACTAAGGGGGGAGGGAGGCATACGCTCGAAAATCTCTTGTCCACCATAGCCCGCGTGGACGAGGAAGATAGTCTGCAAGTCTGGATCTATAGCATGGGCAGAATGGTTCTTCGGAGTAGCAATCTCATAGTGAAAATCCACAAGACCACTTGTGGTCGGTAGAGTAACAAAGGGCATTGAAGAGTGGGGGGTGGTGAGATGGGAGGAGCACGGTAGGGACGGTAACAAATGAACAGCAGAAGTCAAGATATATATAGAGGATCTCCCTTAGAAAACGGACAGAGCATGACTTGAGGAGTGGATACCGATTTCCCGATGGAACCGTGGAGGGGGTACATTTGTGACAAAGATCTCGCAGCGAGATCTTTGCAAAAGTGATCCCCGGGCGCCTTGTACGGTGGACCCAGGACGACTAAAAAGGAACAAATACCATGAATTGAGAGAATCGAACACACACACCCACGGCGTGGCAAAAAGGTCCTTGGAAGAAATGTCACTCACACGCGCGCAAGGTCGTTTTTTTGGCGCTGTTCAAAGTGTTGAGCCAGCTGCCACTCCACTTTGACGCCTCCATGTGTCGCGAGAAACGGTATGTTTGGATTAAGGGCTGCAACCAAACACAAGACCCTTCGGCTTCTCAACACCGCCGTATGCCATCAAAGACACTTTGACTTGATGTCACTCTCCGTTCTCTTGACAATAACTCCCTTGACTTGTACACAGTAATGAAGGATGGAACACCTCTCCGTCGCGTGCGTACGCTTCTCCCGACTTTTTACTCAGATATGCCTCTTGTTCACCTACACCAAAGCATGATATCAGACTTCTTTCACCCGAACGTCGGAGGCGTAGAGAACCACATCTACATGTTGAGCACCGAGCTTATGCGCAGGGGTCATAAAGTGTGCACTAGCCAACCCTTTCTTTAACTCGCCACCTTATCCCGTACTCAAAAGGTCATTGTGATCACCCACGCACACAAACCAGCGCGCGTCGGCATTCGCTGGCTTCTCCCTTCCCTCAAGGTCTATTATATACCCTTTATACCCATCGCATCCTCAGCTACACTGCCCAATTTCTTTACTTCCCTGCCATATCTTAGAACCGTTCTTCTCCGCGAACGCATCCAGCTTATCCATGCACACGCCAGCCTCTCCTCCATTGGACATGAAGGCATTCTCCATTCCCATCTGATGGGAATTCGTACAGTATTCACCGATCATAGTCTTTTTGGCTTTGCGGACGCTGCAAGCATCCTCACTAATAAGCTCCTCGCCGGTACTCTCAAGAACGTAGATGCGGTTATCTGCGTTTCTCATACAGGGTACAAATCCCTCCAAGTTTTTTTTAAAAAAAAAATATTTATTCAATACTGCAGACGGGAGAATACAGTCCTACGTGGTCAACTTTTCGAAAAAGACAAAATAGACCCTACCAAGCTATCTGTTCGAAGAAATGTATACGTTATCCCAAACGCAATTGTAGCAGACCAGTTCAAACCTCGCCTCTCAGGCCCAAGTGAAATCAGTATGTTCCTCCCTCCTCGCCAACCCTAATCGAACTCACTCACCTACAGTTACAATCGTCGTGCTTTCCAGACTTGCCTATCGCAAAGGAATTGATCTACTCGTGGCCACCGCTCCCCGCATCTGCGCCGCCTTCCCAAATGTGCAGTTTGTCGTGGGTGAGTCACGTCCATGATGGATGATGAATCCAAAAGCAAACTGGAAAAAAAAAAGCTAAACTTGCATGGGTAAAGGTGGTGATGGACCCAAGTTGATTGATCTCCTGCAGATGCGCGAAAAACATCGCCTTCAGGATCGCATCGAGCTTCTGGGACATGTTCGCCATAGTGACGTTCTCTCAGTATGTCAATCCCAAGAACTAAATGATGAGCCTCATCTCTCATTGACGCCCCCACCCCTTCCTCCGATCATAGGTCTTGTCGCGTGGGACCATCTTCATGAACACATCACTGACGGAATCCTTTGGGATTGCCATCCTAGAGGCAGCTTGTGCCGGTCTATATGTTGTTTCAACCAGAGTCGGGGGTGTTCCGGAGATTCTGCCACAGGACATGATCAGTTTTGCAGAGCCGGAACAAGACGGTACGTTTCCCGTGCGTGATGGCGCTGTCTTAATCAAGCCCCTCCACCAGACGTCTTCCGTGCAATCTCCGAAGCCATCACCATCGTCGCAGCAGGGCAACATGATCCAGTGAAGGCCCACGAACGAGTCAAAACTTTCTACGACTGGCACCAGGTCGCTATCAGGACAGAGAAAGTATACAACGCTGTCATGCAGTCGCGACAAATGATGCTCATGGAACGTATCCAAAGGTAGGAATGCCCAGCAGTCGAAATGGACACAAGCTGAACAGAATTAGAACAATGGACTTGGGCCCTTTCGCAGGTCCAATATACACCATCATTTTGTTGGTCGACTGCGTATTCTTCCTGTTCTTGGAATGGCTGTATCCGAAAGAGGACCTTGATTATGTGGAGCACCACTGGGACAATAATGCGCTCGCCCAACTTCAGCCTAATTTTAGCTAGCAAAGAAGTCAATGAATAGTTGTGGTTTGGAATGTAGTGAGCTCAGGAGGCGGCCACCAAAGCGAACCATCATGAGTTGTGGGGGGTTGATCGCAACCGTCGTTGGCAAGAGATGAGGAACGCAGAAGGGTCGTGAGACTGACAAGGCGGCTGATTTGTGGGAAGGATTGATAGATTATAGTTATACACATGACGAAGGTCAACCTGTTGTCGAGTAAATCCAAAACCCGATGAGACGCTGCTATACATTAGGGAGGAGGGGAACAGGATAGATGGGATGAGAAGCCGCATACAAGAATGGGGAGGGATGGAAAAATGGATGAATGGAGGCGTAACCCCGTACATACACCAAGCAACAACCGAGGGGTTGATAACGTCTACGAGCCCATTCTTCGAGGACGGCGACGTTTCCGGGATTTTCTCAACCCTGAGGGATCGAGTTCGCCATCATCCGCTTCGAACGACGTATCCATAAAATGATTATCCCTAACCGAGTCGTCTCGGTCTCGTTTAGCAGGAACCTGAACCCGATCGCGCAACGACTGCGGCGGGACGTCACTGGTCGGATGCACATCATTACTTCCGCGGGAAATACGTGAGAGCAAAGAAGCCCCTCTTGCCATCGGGGCTGGTCTCTCAGGCAGCTCTATGCGTTGTTCGAAGGTCTTCGGTGGGTTGTTTGCAAAATCATCTTGTCGCGGGTTGCTACGTTCCGGGACCCGAGGCTCGAAAGTATCAGGCTCACCATTAAATCTTTTATCTTGGTAAGCCCCTTGGGGTTGCTTACGAACGCGACCTTCGGGGAGTGCAGAGATGCGCTCGTTCAGCATACGGGGTCGTTCATTATGCTGATTCTCATCGAAGGGAACGTTGGGCTGATTCCATTTCTGACGGCCCTTGCCGCGCTCCACATTATCCAATGGCACTTCAGCAGCCGGTATCCGTCGGATGTCGGGAACATATGATTGGTCATCCCTGCGGTTGCCCCCACGAGGCATAGGTTGCCCTGCGTTGCTCTCCGGGCGTCTGTAACGCTCGCCAGCAGGAGCACTAAACTGACCAGAACCCACTGGTCCCTGCCTCTTGGGAAGAACATTGGTATCCATGGGCGCATCTTGAGGTGGAACCTCACGATAACCGACCGAGTCACGGTATTCTGGAACTCGCGAGGGTGGCTCATGATAAGGCGGAGGGTCCCACTGTGGTGAAGTGAAAGATGGTTCCCTTGATAGCGGTGGTGGCGTAACGTCCTGAGGGAGGTTGGTATTCGGATAACGCCCTCTTGGGGACGTATCATAATCTTTGGCTGGCCATGGCTTTGATGGTGGTAGCTCCGAAAGAGGTTCATCGGGGCGAGACTGTTGGCAAACTATGCGTGAGTAGCCAAAGTAACGATGTGTCTGTATGCGTACATTTCTGTTGGTGTCGGACGAGAAGCGATTCGAGCGTTGTCTTATCGGGTTCTCGAGCTGAGGAGGTAGTGGCGCTTGGCCACGTGGGGCATTCTACGTAATATTAGAACAAAGAATACTAAGAGATTTGTTGTCTCTACCTCTGGCTTATCCCCTCGCCGGCCATAATCTCTATCATCCAGCTGCGAAGGCAGGTATGGATCGTCGCCACGAGGCTGCTATCCCACGTCAGGTTCATGAATTTGGCTTAAGCATATTCACTCACCCTGGAATAGCTCTGTCGCACATCCGGTAGTGGTTCTGGATCCGGGTACGACCTCGGAAAGTTTGCTTCATAGCTTCTTGTCGGGTGCGGAGGGAGGTCATTCATCCCGTAGGGTGGTCGGTCGAACCGATCAGTAGACGGATCAGATGCGTATTCGTTACCATGAGAATCACTCCCGTTGAACGCTTTCCTTGTCCCGATTGGTATACTGTTTGCACTAGAGATAGGAACACCCCTCCCACGCTGGTTGACTATTAGCATCAGCATTAGCGTCACATGGACAAGTTAACTTACCCCAGTCGGAGGGAAGGGTCTTTCATCTCGTCGTTCTGGCCACATAAGTGGAGGGGCAGGACGAGAATCGTTATCCCGTCGGTTGCCGGTCATAGCAGCATGCGGAGAAGGCCTATCCTGGTGCCCGGGGGTAATAAGTGGACCAGACGACACTCCGGAAGGCGGGTAAGTGCCCGGAGCGGATATAGGTGTCTGCATAGCACGTGGCTTGGAAGGTAAGTCGCGCTCCGTATACCCGCCACGATTACCGTCTGGAGGCGGCTGGGCCACTGAAATGTCATAACCTCTGTCCACATCGCCTTGGTCGTTAAGCCGCGGTCTCGGCCTTCCTCTATCCCCTGGATAATCCCTTTCGTACTCAGCAGGGACAGTAGGTCGAGCTGAGGACGCCGTCTGCCCATACCCCCCGTCTCGCAGCTCGCCTCGTGGGGGGTATATCCGTGGTACTGGGGGCAGATCAGCCGTTTTCTCTGTCTTATCTCGACCATGGAATGGCGGAGGGGAGAGTAGTACGTCTCTGGGCCGATGAGCGGCAGGATCTGGATAAACGGCGGGTTTAGGTTTTGCAAGTCCCCTGTATTCTGCCTCCTGTGGGGGGAGGGGAGGTCGTTTCCGAGCTAGGATAAAACAGAACATCAGGCACTTGGGATGAGGTACATCAAGGTAAACTTACACCCTGAAGAGCTCGAGACTTCGGAATTGGGAGAAGGCTTACGATCGACACTATTCGGACCAGGAATCCACAGACGCTCACCTTCCCTCGGGGGTTCGGTGATGGTAGGTTGAGGATATGGAGGGTATGGATCTTGTGGGGCCGAGTCCTCGTATCGCCTCTCCTGGTCGGCGCGCCGATCATATTGTTTGCTGGCGCCTCCACGCCTATTCTCCCTGGGGCGATTATCGTGGGCGGGTTTCATCGGTAGACCACTGTCTCTTTCTATAATGGGAGGGGGGACTGGTCGATCAAATCGTGAAGATCGTTCGCGGCGAGGGGGTTGGAAAGGAAGATGGCCCCCAGTCGGATCGGGACTCCGGCGACGTTCTTCAAACGGCTCTCGTCTCTGAATCTCTGTTGGTGCATCGTAGTTGGGCTGGACTATATTTCGATCATTTTGAGGAGAAGTCGGTCCTGTGGAACATGAAGAGAGAGAAGATATAAGAACAAGGGGCTAACACTTGAAGAGACAGAACGGAACAGATCGGGTTGGGATGTCCACGACGCGAGAAGACCAGGGAAAGAATGTGACCGACAGTGGCAGCAACATGTCATGGAGAACCGACCTCAGCTCACATGAGCTTGAGGCTCCTCGGTATTGGCAAACAAGCCGCAACAGGAGACGAGTAGGAAAGGGGAGGGAGGTTGATAACGTACTGGGTGCAGATATGCTGTGGCTCGGATACTCGGACGGTAGATGGGCACGATCCCGGTCACGATCGTAGTCCGTCGTGGTGTTTCCCCTATGGAGAGGCAGCTGACCCACTCCCGTGGGTTTAGATTCCGGTATAGGTTCATCTGCTATACGATTCTGGGGACGTGGCTGTCGACGGGAATTCCGTGTTTTGTTATTAGGAGTTGGGGGCGCCGGTTGCGCTGGGGTCCAGTGCCGTTCCTGGCCATCTGGTATGTCTGTTGTGTCAGACTCCCTCTGGGTAACATTTGTTTTGGTTCCTGCCCGTCCCCTTGCTGGGCGTTGGTTACCGTGAGCTCGAGAATCCCTTGTGTGGGTAGGCGGTGAAGTAGGGGATCTCGAACGCTCGCGCCCCCGTTGAGGTGAACGCGTAGCATTGCTAGAGGTGTGGCTCCGCCCATGACGAGCATTGGATTCACCTGCTGCCTGTTCATGACGTCTTCCTGTATTAGACGCATATTGTTTGTCATCGCTAGGCCTATAGTGGCGATCGTCATGAGTAAGAGGCGGGGGCGAGCTTTCTCTATTGAGGGATGGTTTAGCGGGCTCTGGATCGGGGGGCGCGTGATTTTGGCGCAGCGACTGCGGGAGAAAAAAGGTCAGACATAGTCGAAGGGCGTTCAGGTCGCGAGTGCTTGCTACCAACGCCGGTTTGCGCGGCGGTCAGAGGAAAGAGGCTTACGGGATGAGTCCACTGTGATTGGAAGGTCTGAGTGTTATAATAATAAATTCCCGTCCCGCTGCGAGGGTGCCGAATCTCCCAGTGCACAGGGAGAGGATCGCTGTCGTCCAGAAGAGGTCCATTCTTCGGATTAAGACCAGCACTATTGGCCTTTTTGGTTCTGATCAACGCCATTGCAGTGGCTTCCACAATAGAGGGATGAGAAGGGGGTAGGTACGGCACATTGACTACCGCGGGTTTTGGGGGCAAGGCATGAGTCATCCTGAGGGGAAAAGTCAGTCGATGAGATGCTTGTTGAGTTGCAGATGGCTTTGGCTTTGCAGATTCTGTGAGAGGGGATTGTGCCGCTGAAATTGGGGCATTGTCCTTCTCGTCGTCGGGAGCAGAGGTAGAGGGCTCATCATCTGGGGATGGCATGGAGGCAGATCTTGGAGGTGTGACAGCCCCGCTTGCAATAGCGGGTGTGCCAGAAGGGCCGTTTTGTAGTGGTTCCTCAAGCGTATACCGTTCATCCTCGTCACCCAAAGAAACGAGGTCGTCTAGGAGACCGCGATCAGCATGAGCACCGGCGACGTGCAAAACAGCACAAGCACCTTCATTTCCCCAGTCGAGCACCTCATTTTCTTCTTCTGCCATGCTGTAGAGGTCGTAAGGGAGCGTCCTGGGGATTTGTACAGCTCTCCAGCGGGCAGCGCGGTTGCCCAATATTCAGTCTCCGCCCCAATGTTGAGTCTCCGAAACCACCCTACCATCCAACGTCATGGCAAGCAAAGCCACACCGCCCAGCCTCCCGCTCTGGCCCTATTCCGACGACTGAGGACGCCAGATGCAATGGCTTTACCCACAAACACGTCCTATTCTCCTGAAGATGGCGGCATGCCAAATCGCACGACCGGGACATTCCGCATACCGATAATATTCAAGCGTCTTCACCGGTTTCAGCAAATGGCGCGTCTAAATACTCTGTGCCTCCACTGCTTTGCGAAAGGGCTGACGCATAAAACAGGACTTTGAGCTAGCCGCTTGGCAGCTTACATATCTGTGTTTGGCCCCAAGACGAGTGTGAGTAGTGACATTTCGGCCACATGGAGTCTATTAATTAATTGGATTTGTAGATACCGCAACGTTTACTTTCACAAACGTACGCGTCCACCAGATTCTTGAGCCCGCGTTCCTCAATCTTTTGTTGCAGAAACCAAGAATACATGGGCTCGAGATGATCCAGCCATACTCGTACTCATTGCCGCCTGCCTATCCGGTACGTCGAGGCCACCCTCGCTCGAATGACACACTTAGCGGACCCACTCTAGGGGCTGCTATCGCATGGGCAATAGTATATAAACTGGGGCTGTGGGCTGCCCTCAATCTCATATTTTTAATGATTGTGCGGGATTTTCTGCTGTCAGGAATCATCATCGCAACCATTCTATGGTATGTTCTATGTTCTACGTGCAGGAGATGCTTGTTCATGAGCACAGGTTCATCTCGAACCGAATGCTACTGTCACCTCCTTCGCATTCAACCCCCGCGGACTCGTTCGTAGAATGGGCGTATGTATTCGATGTTCACACAAACGCATTCTTTCCCTTATACCTTACGCTTTACCTTGCACAACTCTTCTTGCTCCCTATTGTCTCAGAAGAGAACTGGGTCTGCCTCTGGGTAGGCAATACACTGTACCTCGCAGCGTAAGCGCTTTCCGCTTTCCATTATGCGATTGGTAATGACGGGCATTCAACAGCTTCGCCCAGTATACATATGGGATATACCTTGGGCTCAGCGGTAAGTCGCCGTAATGCACGATGTATGCAGGGGTGCTTACAACAGACGCAGCATTGCCATTCCTCGTGCGGTCCGAATTGCTGTTGTCGCCGCTCCTGCCGTTGTTTACTGCGTACATTCTCTCGCTGTTGGGATTTAATGTAGCCAAGCATGTGCTTAGCGCGTACTTTGGACGTTGAAGTTAGAAGGGCTGTGGGTGTAGAGTTAGAGGAATTTATTTGACTTTCGGATATATTTGTGTGGTCGCGGCATCTGATCACTCTGTCACACTTTCTCTCCTCCGCTCACTCCCAGCTGAGCCGAGTCTGCCACTGAATTCCCTTCCTCCCCACCTGGTGCCAACACCTCGAGCCCCAAGATCGCCTGATACTCTCGCCCATTCGCCATGAGCACCCACCTCGAGAGGGCCATCGAGCAGATCCAGGACAGCCGGAATTCACATCGCGACTACGACTTTACCCAGCACACCCTTGAAGATGGAAACGTCGTCAGCACACAAGAGCGAGTTGTCAAGGACGTACGTTGCTCTGTCATCCGCCGGCCGCCTGTCGATAACCAGCCCTCCGCATAATACACAGGTTCAGGCGCCAGCCATGTTCAAGCCCACGCCAGAACAGTTTTTCGCTAATCGCGGCCAAGATCGCACGAAACCAGACGTTGCCTTTCTTAAGAATCACTTTTATCGCGAGGGTAGGGTGACTGAGGAGCAAGCACTATGGATATTGGAAAAGGGGACCGAATTGCTTCGCAGAGAGCCCAATGTGCTCCAGGTCGATGCGCCCATCACCGGTACGTGGCCATCCCTCCTCCGCGACCCCATACAGCTATTAACTTCACCTTTCGTAGTATGCGGTGACATCCACGGACAATACGTGAGCTCTTTCACCCGCTGACCTTATCATTGTCCCCTGGCCCTGATAAGCGACCTCAGTATGACCTGATGAAATTGTTTGAGGTTGGCGGCAGTCCCGCGGACACCCGGTACCTCTTCCTTGGTGACTACGTCGACAGAGGCTACTTCAGCATAGAGGTATGATCCATCGCCACAATTTCGGGCAGCCGCTGACAGGGAGCGCATATTGTCAGTGTGTTCTCTACCTATGGTCACTTAAAATATGGTACCCCGATACACTATTCCTTTTGCGCGGAAACCACGAATGTAGACACTTGACGGACTATTTTACATTCAAGCTCGAGTGTGAGTAATCCCGATTACAACCGGCAAGCAATCCCCATCCAGATCTACCTAGGTAAACATAAGTATTCTGAACGAATCTACGACGCATGCATGGAGTCCTTCTGTGCCCTTCCCCTGGCGGCCATCATGAACAAGCAGTTCCTGTGCATACATGGTGGTCTATCGCCAGAGTTGAATACTCTAGACGATATTCGTGCTGTAAGTCGTCCCATAATAGTTTCAGCGATGCTGTGTTGATCTTGAACAGATTGATCGCTTCCGAGAACCCCCAACACATGGCATAATGTGCGATATTCTCTGGGCTGACCCCGTCGAAGATTTCGGATCGGAGAAGACCTCTGAAAGTTTCGTCCACAACCATGTCCGGGGTTGCTCATACTTTTTCACGTGAAGCATAAGCCCCATATCTCCTTCTACCCCCTCTAATATCCATTTAGATATCAAGCAGCCTGCCAGTTCCTTGAACGAAACAATCTCCTGTCTATCATCAGGGCGCATGAAGCTCAAGACGCAGGGTATGTGCCTTGATGCCCCTCCCGCTGAGCATCTCCCATAAAGGATATTTCAGGTATCGCATGTACCGCAAAACGAGAACAACTGGCTTTCCCTCAGTGATGACAATTTTTTCCGCCCCCAACTATCTCGATGTCTATAATAATAAGGCTGCCGTGCTGAAATATGAAAGTAATGTGATGAATATCAGACAGTTTAATTGCACACCGCACCCATACTGGTTACCGAATTTCATGGACGTCTTCACTTGGAGTCTCCCTTTTGTTGGCGAAAAGAGTGCGCCTGCATTTCCTTACCCCAGATGTCGATGCTAACGGCAACTTCCCAGTCACTGATATGCTCGTGGCCGTTCTTAACACGTGTACCAAGCAAGAACTCGAAGAAAGCGACGACGAACTCACGCTAGTATCTCCCACTGCCTCAATAGAAGATTCTGCAGAACGAAGGAAGGTCATCAAAAGCAAGATCATGGCTGTCGGGCGGATGGCAAGAGTATTCGCCCTGCTTCGGTAAGCTTTTAATTCCCGCCGCGGCTTCGTAAGACTGAGCTTCTTTGCAGAGAGGAATCAGAGAAGGTTTCCGAGCTCAAGAGCGTTTCTGGATCGAATAAGTTACCATACGGGCAACTGGCTTCAGCTACAGAAGGGATCAAAGAGGCAATACAGGGCTTCGACGACGCGTAAGCTCCCATCTCATTATATAAGCATAAGCGCTCATATACCCCGCTACCCAGACGAAAATCCGATATCGAGAACGAGCGACTCCCGCCTGAGCTCTTTGATGCCGATTCAGAAGAGGGTAAAGTGATTATGTCACAACCACAGACGCCATCAGAGACATTAGTGGAAGAACAACCCGCTGTCAACCCCAACGGTATCAATGCTGGGCTGGAGAGAGCTATCTCAAGTGGTTCTGTTCCGGCTTCTATTAATACCAATGTCACCTCTCCTTCCCCTGCACCCAGATCGCCGACTTCACCATACTCTCCGACGAGCCCTACTATCGGTGGTTTTAGACGGGGTCATTCAAGGCAGGCGAGTCTGGGTACCACTATGACAAGTCCAAGTACACGCAGGAGAAGCTTGGAGAGTACAATTTCGCTCATCCACGGCGTCTTGGAAGGGCAGGAGCCAAAGCCCGGAGAAGATGAACAAGTGGATAGCTTGACAAGCCGGCTAGCAGGTTCTTCGGTCGCAAATAGCGGCTCAAATGCAGGCGGAGTACCAAGCGGGTTTGGAAATGGGGGACGTGATCCCACTCAGTGAAAAATAGTCGTCATGGTAGCAATACCTAGTCTTACCCCCCACCCTCTCCTTCCCGTTCCCTCCTCTCTCCATTACCTCGATCTCTTGTCTTGTGATAGTTGCGGTTTGCTTCATTACCACGACGCCCACGTGTGGATATTAACAAGAGATTTGCTGGCCGTGTACGACTACTTCCTTGTAATATATCGCGATGGCTTGACTTGCCACTCCCTCTCGTTCAACCCTAAATCCAGGAGCTAAACAACTCCATCCTCCAGTTCTTCTGGTTCCCCTTCCTATCTTTTCTTTTCTTTGCTCTTGATTATCCGTGTATTCGACTTCTGCTCGGCGTGGAATCTGCAAAAAGCTGTCGTCATCGGGTTCCCATGACTCTGCGTGCCGGGCTTAGGAAAAGAGGTGAATAACCCAAGGAGGGCACGATAAGGAGAAACCATGGCAAAGGACACCTATCGGAATGGCCTCGACCAAATAAAATACCCTAAGAATAGCAGAGATAAGAGTCAGAACGCGATGGAGGGGGTGGGTGGGCGATTATGCGTGGCTTTCGGGCTTCATCTGCTGTTCCAGGGTTTCTATAAAGTGGACTGAGCTAATATGCTTCCTATCTTATCTCGAAGGGGCGGTTAATGTGTGAGGGGGAAAGAAGGGGGGGGGGGGAAGGGGACTTGAGATATGAGATAGATCGATGCTATTTCCGTGCACCGACATCAGACCGATAAATATCGGACATTAGGGACCGCACTTCGCTCAGCATGGGCGATCAATTCTTCTGGGTTTCCGATCCCATCTGTTTGGGCTACAGTTGGTGGAGATGGCGGTGGTGGTGGACAAGCTTTCCGAATGGATGGATTGTTTGACGTATGACCCTTGAGGTATCCGAACCCATGACTCGACGAGTCCTAACCGAGGAATCCGAGTCCGAGAGTGATGTTAATAGTGTGGACATATATCCAGTGACTAGTGATGTCGCAGAGGCACGTCACTGAAATAAACATGATATCATGTCTGAGGCCTACACTCCTGCATGGAGGCCTTGTGGGCCGTGTCTTTTTTTTTTTTTTCCCTCCGGCCTGCGCCTATTGGAGAGCCGAAGGCTAAAATTGATTTGTGACGGATCCCCATGGGGGATTGGCAGTGGTCGTTACTTAACATTCCTCAGTCACACCCAACGATTACGCACATGCAGTAAACCTCCACTTGGGGACCCTCTTCCAAGAGAAGGAAGTCCGTCAGGGGGGTGTGTCTTGACGATCGAGCAATTGGCATCCTTGGACCGATTGGATTGATAATGTTTGCGGAGATTTGCGTGACACGGGCTTCTCGCTGGCATCGCCGAAAAGAATCCATCATCTTTGCTGTTACTGTGTGATGTCGGAACAAGTGATGTGAGTAGTAAAATACGTTCTGGGGTTTCATGGCTTGCATTAGCAGGTGTGACCCTTTGACTTACATCAATCGGGGCGAGATAGTAGAGTAACGACCCATAACGACTCATGTCTTCAGCGCTGCAGCCCTGTATTGACTGAATGGAAAGCCGGGGTATTAATACCTTCACGAGAGATTCTGGGGTAGCATTTTTATTTTTACCTGTGTGCATTATTTATATCAGCTAAACGCTCCGGAATATTCTAGTGCGGTCAAGCAAACACAAACCCGCGCCAGATCATGAGACGTAGTGGAGACGTCAAGGTCAGAATAACGACGCAAGGGCCCGACAATCGCGAGTAACGTTATTCGGGGGGAAGGCTGCCATGTTTACCTCTCAGGTCCACGCCAAATAATTCCCACTGTTCTCGGCCAAATCCGAGCCTTGGCTCACACCTTCTCCTTTGAGCTGGATAGATTTTACCGCATTCATCTTACCTGTTTTTGTACCAAGTTTAGTGTGTCTCCAAGGCGGGCGGATGGGGTGCCAATACAATTCTTTGCTTTGTGTTTAATCCCGTTTATATTCCCCAATATTCCCAGACTTTGAGTGAGCCAGGCAACCTTCCGCGTAGGGACATCTATTTCCGCCATAGGTTATGCTCCGGCCAGCTCCAGGGTCTCGACTTCCATTCTTGTGTTCAGGAGTCAGGACACACAAAACAAAGGCGTCCTTGCGAATTTTATGTTGGCACCAGAGGTCCTCCCCTCCCCCCCCTCCTCCCTCGACCACATCAGCTACAGCATAATTCGTACTTGGAACACCCTAAGCCAGTTCGGTCCAGCACTTGTTGAAGCTTCTGGGGTATTTCATAAATGACCCTGATGGAGCCTTCTTAATCGCCCCGTTGGCAGAAATTCATCTGCAAGATTTCCCCCGACAAGGCCTAAGTGCGGACTGGTGGAAACTTCTGGGTGCTTGTTCTGGGCGACGGCGGCCAGAATACCAGAGCGGTGTGTATCCATCTTGCGTGACGTGGATCTTCGTTGACTAGGGCTACGAAAGCTTTAGCCTGGCGGTCGGGTCACGACTCCTATTCGACTGGGTTGAAGTTGGTGGCATGACCCAAGGCCTAGCCAAACTGAGCGGGAAGTCAAAGCTGAACGTTAATACCACGAAGCTTTTCCAGAAAGCCAGACCGGTCTAGTGTTGAAAGGACGTCCGGGCGTCGCAACCTGAAACGAATCCACCGATGCATTCAGACTAGGAATCCAAAGCTCTGGATTTGCTGTCACGAGGGATCAACGGAAAAAATGGGGGTGTCATGCCGGTCGTAGCTGTGGGGATGATGTTTCTGAATCGATGATCCCCTGCCGTGATTCGACGCTTCGGCGATTGGGTTCGACTTCCCCAAACTTCACAGCTCTGTGAACGCTCGTCCTCCGCCCCGGCCAGAGGATCAGTTAAAGCCTTTCTGGTTGGAAGATGACAAAGACTTCACAATACATGTCCATGTGGGTCTATCGCTGGGATAGGTTTGGTTATAAAATAGATGATGAACGGACCGCTCTAGGCACCCATTGTGATCATGGCCATGAACTGAGGTTCCTCAGCGGACATAAAATGCGCCGATTAACCTCGTGGAGGGCTCGAAAGGGGTAGCATGGCACACCTTGTTTGGCGAGGGACTGAGCAAGTGCCTCGTGCGTTTGTACTTGATATTCTTTGGCATCTGACGTCTTCCCCGCGAACCGAGGTTATGCCATTTTTGATGACGATGAAAGCACAAAAGTAGGGACCATGCATATGTCCGGCAATTCTTTTATGAGAAATGATATCAGCCCTTAGCTACGCAAACACGGAGAACACATACCAATAACCTTTGCCGACAGAAGATTGTCAGCGACCTATTTTAATTAAAGCTTGTATTCTTGTGAAGGGTTCCATCTGGTAGCTAGCTCCTATTGACAAGTTTGTGAATTCACTGGAGAGGGGGTGTCAGCTCCCTGGCCTAATTCTGGGGTCTTGGTTTGCTGAGGTGAAGATCCGTGCCTTTGTTGATGACTCGCGAGGTGGTGCATCCGATATCAGCGCAGCGCAGTAACCGCTCCCCCTCCCCAAGCAGGCACACAATCTTGATAGCAGGTCCTAGAACATGAAATTGCATCACATTGTTATTGGATATATCATTACAAATAGACTGAGCGTCCACCCGCTAGCGAACCAGCTTCTGAATATCACCTGACCTGGGACCCCAGTCGTTGTCGTATCATCCCTTTGAGATTTTTCGGTTCAGCTCTGCCTGCTGCCCCTTACATCCCATATTTTCTCCTGATGGCAATCCATGCGGGTCCGGCTGTGCTATTACGGGTCACAAAATGATTCATGTCCTGCTCGGGTATGCGATTGATATCCACTCGGTTCCAAAAGCGAGAGAGCACGTAGACGATGTCGTGAGCGTCTCTTTCTGAACCGCGGCTGTCGAGGCGACGATGAACAACTGAACATATCACGAGCCTGATTTTACGGGACGTACATCATCCAGGTCTTCAGTTTGGCGCGAAGGAACTCCGAGATGTTCAAGAAGGGAACATTGTGTAGCTTCATCACGTTGGAATCATCGAGGTGGCGTGGGCCGGTTTCACCAGCCGGTAGGATCTCTATCTGGTATCAAAAGGTTCATTTGAAGGAAGGCTAAACCTGGATGATCCATGCAGGGTGACTTACCTCGATTGCTGGGATGAAGCCTCGATAGGTGACATGAAGTCTATTCAAGGGAACGAGAATTCAGAAACTAAGATGCGTAGCGCTTCGGGATGGCTTACCTGTTCGTCCAGGGAGAGTGAGTAGTTGTCCAGTCCTCTTTACCTGAGATGGCGTCTCTGACGCGTCTGAAGGGATGTGGATGGTTCTGACCACCTTCAACGATGCAGAATATTTCCTGGCAAATAAGGAGGGTGTTTAGATGATAACTAGAAAAATTGGAGGAATATGCGACACTCACATCACTATGCATACTGTTGGCGAGTGTAGCTGAGAGCACACTACCATAGAATGCGTGGGGTGTTCCGCTGTCGCGGAGTAGCTGTGAGAGGACGGCAGCAGCGTCAAGGAGCCTTCGAGTCTCGTACATTTGGGGAGGAAATAATGAAAGGGAAGAAGCGGGAGAGGGTGTCAGTCCAAGAACATGTTATGATAACAGGAAGTTGCCACAGTAAAAGAATGAGTGGAAGTAGGCGATCGTCAGATATGTAATAACGCCAGCCTGGAAAAAGGGAATCAGCAGGCCTGATCATTTCCAGCATCTATTCCGAACGCGGGTAAGCCCGATCGGTACACAACTGCATCCAGCACGTTGTGGCAACGTTTCCTTCCTTGTACAAATTACTGGGGTGATCCTGAACAGTCCTTGCATGCTTGAAAGGCAATCTCATTTGGGAGATGAACCTTGGAGAGACAGGAGTCCGGTTGGTTTCACAACCATCGCGTTTGGAACACGATTTACCCCGAAAGCTAGAATGTGTCTCCCGGTTCTGTGAGCAGATTTCATCAAGAAAATGCGGCGCATAGGCAGGTTGACAATGGCGTCAGTGATCACATTGTGTCAAAGGAAAGACATGGTGTCTATGAATTGGATGGTTGCTACCGTTGGATGGGTCGATTTTACCTGATATGCAATGCGGGGGATTACAGATTCAGCCCAAATTGGGTGCGAGGAAACAAGGGTCAGCGGGACGGCTTGTGCAGGCGTGACGCACCGTGACAGTAACACTGACCACGGGATGCAGGGTCACGCGTGACAGCCGGGAACTGGAGGCTTCTGGCAGCGACAATTCAGATTCCCGCACAACATTCGAGGCTGCTCTTGAATCTCCTCGGGTTCTGGGCGTATGCATAGGGCGTTTTCAACGTTCTACTGGAACCATGTAGTGGGTCTATGCAGCATTCCCCGCCTCTCCCACCCGCCTCGCCAACACCTCTGTCATCATGCGTCACTCCTACATACCAAGAGCTATGCCTCTTTCCGGCCGTTTTTCCCGTACAGGATCACGCACAGACCATATCCGATGCCACCCAGGAGCTCCATGAGCATGCGGAACATTACTTGGTCACTTAGGTCGCAGCCCTCTGATCTAGCCGGTCCATCTGATGCTCAGGAGGATATCGCAAAGGCCGCCATTTTGGATAAAGTCATGAAGGGTCGCCAGCCAACGGATCTTATGCTGCGCTGTGTGTCATTTTCGTTATGAGAATCAAGTCCTTCCCTCATTTGTGAATTCATAGGTACCATCCTTGATGCCGAAGGTTCTTTTTTTCTCCCGCCAGCTATTCTAATGAAATGTGACATCCACTTCCAGGGAATGTCCAGACAATATCAGGTCAATTTAAAAAATCTGATCTAAGTGCAGAACATGGTCTGAATGTACGCGTCGTTCTATTCGTTTCTGCGGCCTTGACACATAACTAGTCTTTAAGGCGCGTGACCTGCGCAAAATTGATTCTAGGGTTCCAAATCTCGTTCCAACTATTCTTGTTCGAAAAGGAACTATTTTGGTACGCTTGTACTGTTTTCCTTTGTGTCAGCATTCTCAGGCTTTGTCAAGGTCAATATCCTCCATATCCGGGCACTGGTCAAGGCAGATGCGGTCGTTCTTTTCGACACTTATGGTTCAGCCGACTCCAGGCTCCACTCCGTATTTTTGTATCATCTAGAAGTACCACATTTCTCTGCTTTGTTTGGGATTTTCCTCTCAACTGCACTTGTTTAGCATAATCTAAAGTTGAAGGGTACAGGACTTGCGTATGAATTTCGGTAAGCTGCTGCCGCGCCGTTACCCATACTGCCGTTGATAATCAACGATATAGGGCGCTTGAGTCGATATTACTCTCCGTTCTAAGCGCATTAGAAGCCGAGATGGTTTTCATACGTAATCTCGTTGGCGGTCTCCTTGCCGAACTGGAGGACAATATTGACCATGACCGTTTCAAACGGTTGCTCCATTATTCCCGGCGCCTGGTCAGTTTTAAGAATAGAGCTAAGCTGGTTTGTGATATCATTAAATGGTCATACATGTGCACTCATGTGTTTCAAGGTCGAAGAAGCTTTAGAAGAAGTGCTTGCACAAGGTCCGCAATAATAGCCTATTTCTCGTGGTTAACTACTCAATACTTCAATAGATGAAGATTTGGACGCTATGCACCTTTCTGAGAGGAAAGCCAATGCTTCGCGAGGTTCCTACAGTCATGAGGAACTGGAGTTGTTGTTAGAATCCTTCACAAAACAAGTAGAAGAAATCGTCAATGAGGCTGAAAATATTGAGGTGCCTACAGATATTCGTTGGCCTCGTTATTGGACTACTAATATCTGCCCCGCAGAGTAATGTCCAGTCGACTCAAGAAATTGCGGAGCTTATTCTAGATTCAAATCGTAATGCCCTTCTCGCTCTCGATCTTAAAGTATGGCCCATGCATGCGACTCGTTTACTTGACCCACCATGTCCGCTAGGTTTCTATTGCCACGATGGGGCTTGGCACGGGAGCCCTCATAGCAGGCTTATTTGGGATGAATGTTTGTCGAGCACCCTTTAGTTCTTCATGTTATGACTAATTTATCGTCGGTTCGCTAGCTAACCAGCCACTTTGAAGAGCATCCCTATGCGTTCTACATGATGACAGGTTTGTCCGCTGGTGTCGCAATGTTGGTTGCCTGGGCAGCTCTACGCAGGTATGTCCGCTCAACCATACAATTGACCAACCCTGACACTCAGGTGGATCTAGGCTTGCCAAGATCCGACGAGTCGGGCTGTCAAATAGTCATAATCCTAGTAGGAAGGCAGCAAAACCCTGGCTTCCCCTGCCACTGCGCAGAAGGACGCCAGAAGGCTGGTCATGAGATTGGAGCGTGGCCCACTATAGTACTGTTCAAAATCACTGCATAATCCTCGGCCTCATCGATTGATAGTCAGCGTCACGTCTAGGGTCCAAAATTGCAATGGGTGAGGAACCCTGATTGCCTTTCCTCCGTGGGGCTCCATTAGGAAACCCGGCCCACACATTCGCGATGGCAGGATTGCTGCGCCGCATCCGTACCCATGGACCTGTAGCGGGAACGAAGTTTACTTGGACTGGAGCCTCTTGCGAAGAGGTGATATTCATGCTCCAAACATATATCTATCATACAAGCCTCTACAAATCCTTACCGCGAAGGGGAATGAATGTTGGTCAGATGATTCGTAGTGCCAAATTCGAAGTTGCGTCTCGGAGACCTCTCCATGAGCTTGTCCACTGTCATGCACGAAAAGTATGCACCCCAATACCTGAGGCTTCTCTCCTGGGATCGAATCTGGGGCACCAAGGCGTCAAATATAGCATCAAGCGGGATACTTTTGACACAAAACGTCAGGAATGCGGCCTTGAGGTGAGTTGGGCAGCCACACTCGATGGGTGCCGTCACCAAGTGCTGGCTCACAAATGGCAACTCGGTCAGTAAGAGGAACTCATGGGAACAAGAAGACCAGAAGAATCTTCTAGTACCGCCCAACTATTTCCACACCGTCGGTTATGTATATCACCTACTCAGAAGGTCCGTTGACCGGAACAGACTAGTCCCGTAGTCAGATTTTGATGCCTTCATTATACACCACGTGAGGGAACATGTTTTTCATTTACCACTAGGAGTTTTGCGGATAACTTTCTTAATGACAGTTATCATGGGAGTGGATGGTTTTGTTTTGAGATGTATTTATTTGGATTGGGGTGAGGGATCGGATTACTTTATCGATCCGTAAGGGCACCGTTTTTGCAGAAGGCCTATTGACGGCATTTACATAAATCGCCAACTGGGTTGAAGGAGCCAATTTGAAAATCAGAAAGAGATGGATAACCGTTTTGGATGCAAGCCTTTTTACAATGTATAATTGATAACTGATCAGGCCCTTCAGGTTGAAAGGTAGGTAACGATCCTAAGGCCATTGGGGAGCGATAAATAATGCTTGGCGTATACGCATGTACAACCGCGCTCGCTGCGCCCGAAATGAAGTTTGTTCGCCTTTGTCCTGTTCCCCGTTTACGGACCGATAGACCGTAACCAGCCGATCGTGATTTTTGTTTTACAATCAGGATGGCGAGAAACTAGAGGGGGTGGGGGAGGGTGGACTGGCTGTCAAACAAAAGGGTATGGCCAGCGAACCAACCAGAAATCCGATCGATTATCCTCCTTTTTCAAATCTGATCTGTTCAACCCCATCGCGCATCAATGACCGAGTGGACCGTGCTATACTTTGATCAAAGAACAGAGTTCTGTCGGAGTTTCTGGGTGTTTTGTTGGTTTGTTCGGTTCAGATATCTGGACATCCGGACCAAAGAAAAGAAGCTCCCAGCCTTGAGTCATTTAATTCCCCCCCCCACACACACGAGTTTCCAGTTCCCCAAACGCGTGTACGGGGCCGGGAAGGAGGAGGAGGAGGGGGGGGAAAACAAAGAACAAACACGCCCCCTTGATTTCACTTTGGATAAGAGATATCACTTATGATGTAGTTTGTAGGGTTTGTTTGTATAACCCCCCGTCATCGATGACTCCAGTGATGATGAGCTTATTTTATCAGATAATTTCTACAAAGGAAAATACGGAGTTTGATGAAATGCAACGTTTCCCTGATATTTTTGAACTCAGATTGGAGGGACTCGGGGGTTCTTGTTGACATCGCTAGATGGCCCGTGGAGCGGTTTACGAGAGTTCGAAGGTGATCAGTCACGTTTCAGTGTGTTGGGGTTACTTGAACGGAGGTTGTGGACTCCCAATCACAATTTTGCGAACAATGCAACTTGCAAGGGATGTCAGAACTGTGCTTGGACTAGTGCCTAGTCAAATTTGCTGCTGCACACCCTCGGGGGTAAGGAAAAAAAACATGGTTCAACCCGGGCTCGAACCGGGGACCTTCTGTGTGTAAGACAGAAATCATAACCACTAGACCATTGAACCCTGTGTGTAAGGGCCACTGTAAGATAACACAGCCAACTGCACTGCCTTGGTATGATTTGGTTCCTGACAAGGCACCTGTGCTATGCGGACTGTACAGTACTCGACAATATTTTACACGTATTTTCTGCTTGTGTGGCAACAAAAGAGCTGGATTGGGGCTGTCTGGGAAAATGGAAGAGATGGGTCTGTGCTTGTGATGATGGTGGCATGTGGATGGCCGCTGTTGGCCGGGTGATGGAAGGGTGGGGGGCCCATGCTTGGTTGGCGGGGTGTCGGCGTTTAGCACAAGCGCTCCTTTCCCCATCCCGCTGGTCTGCGGCGGGTTGTCTCTCTGGTTCCCTCGTTGCCATCCCTCTTTGCTCTGCATCCATGACCAGAACGTCGTTCTCTGCAGCATTTCTCTGCACCCTGCCCTTCTTCATTGAAGGTGTACGTGGCCAGCAACATCGCGACCTGGAAGCCAGGCAGAGTGTGTTCTTTTCGTCCTTGCAAAAAATATCATACATGACCTGACAACACACTTAGTATTCACGCCCACTGCCGACGGATTTCCCGCCTCACCCTCACCATTCGTGATCGTCAACGATCCCACCCTACTCACAGCATGCACACCCACCAATATCACTTGGGTATACGCTGGTGTCGTCGTTCCCTTTTCCCTCTCCGCTACCGACTTTGGTGTTTCCCAAGACGCCTCTCCTCCACCTTCCGCCGTCGCGGGGCCCACCCCGACGTTCTCCGATGGAAATAATCACCTCCTCGCCGTACCCACCGGCGCCACCGAAGTGGGCACAACAACCTCGACAATCATACAGAACGCTGATCCACACCAATCTATCGTACCTTGGGTCGTCAACGTTCCCCCTCAGAGGTGGTATCGGATAGAGGCTACGGGCCAGGGCCAGATTCTGGCAAACTCCCATCCGTTTTACGTCCAATCGGGGCTAAGTTTAGCTTGTCTCTCTGACTCTAGCTCTTCTTCTCCTCCACCCACTCCATTGCCAATGTCGACCCTATCTCTATCGACGCCTGCCTCCTCGCCCTTACCCTCACCCTCACCCACTTTAGGAGGGGTTGCGGTTCCTGACCCTTCCTCTTCCACCTCTCCCTCCCCCTCCTCCTCTTCGAGCGGCTTCGACACAGGAGCCATTATCGGAGTTGTGGTTGGCGCCCTCGCCCTTATTGCCATTGTTCTCATGGTCTACTTGTGCCTGCGCCGACGAAGGAATGCCCTGGACAAACCCATAGCAGGGCACTTTGGAGGTGCCAAACTCGTCAGGGGCTGGGGCGGTTTGGGCTCAGTAGACTCCAACATCCACAGGGCTAGCCGCGCAGTGGCTCCTGGTGGGCTCACAGCCACAGACGCCGCACCCAACGTAAAGCACCACTCGGCCTCGGAGTCCTTTGGCCATGCTTTTTCCGAGATGGACCGAAGTGCTAACGCATCGCCTCTCTCCTCCACGGAGGAAAAGTTCTCGACTTCGCCTGCTTCGTACGGCCGAGACCCTTTTGATGATGCCGGCGGCATGGTTTTGGCTACTCTACCACCCCATAGCAGCAGATCCAACTCGGTGCGGTCGTCCCTTCAATATGCGCCGCTATCATTGCCGCAGCAGGGCCGTGAACGCACCCCGTCGTTTACGTTCGATTCACTCTCGTTCCCCGTAGGAGCCAGTGGTAGTTCAACCCCCGGCATGCCGGCGGAGATCCCGAGTGGGTCCGGGAGAAGGCCCTCGGCAGATTCGATAAGCTATCCACCAACGAGTCCCCCTTCTGCGTACCAATACTATCCTTCAGCGGTTTTGACCGCGACGGGTTTGGGGCGGTCACACTCCACTTCTTCATCCACTGGTGGAGCGCCGCCATCAAATCATTCCAGTCAGCGGCAAAAGGCTGATTCTTATTCTGCAAGCACGCCTTCGGTCACGTCGAAGAAGACACCAAGAAAACCTGTCCCTGTGTATGACCCATCTCACCCTTCGACCATTTCGACCTCAACTGTAACTCCTGGTGGCACTCCTCCTTCACCTCATATACTCTCGAGCTCACCCATCGCGACTACTCCGATTAGTCCAGCTACGGCTCCCTTGGCTTCGTTGTCAGGTCAAGCTCACTATGCTAAAAAGCCGGGTCCAGGGACCAGCACTGGTACGAATGAACTGGCGCACAAGAGTAGCTTTGGACCGGGTGGAATTGAAGGAAAACAGCTACATTACTTGATCCCTGATATGCCCTTGGCCAAGAATGACTAACACAAATCAACCCCCCCCCCCCCTTTTACTTCCGTTTTGTATAGTTTTTTTTTTCTCGTCAACTACAAACGGCTGGATTTCTTTTTCTCCAAAGCATCATCTTTATGTTGGAAATTTGTTCGTTATTTTTTTTGACGTTTACGTGTTTTACTAACCGCGATCGAACAATTTGTGTTTACAACGCCCTCATGTTTTTCTTTCGATGATCTTTTTTTTTTATTTTATTCTGCTGTTGTACGTCTGGCCATACGTCTTATAATGTGTCATTAACTATACAAAAATGAATTCTTGATCTCATATCTATGTATATGTGTTGAGTGGAGGACAAGTGTAAGTGAGGGCTTTAGCGGGCTCGAGTTGTGGGATATACTTCTTTGATTGTTCTGTAATAGGAGGCTTTTGTACGTAAGTGAAGTATCTAAGCTCCTGTCCTCGTCTATCCCAGTGGCTACCCCCATAAGAACGAAGAGGGCCTTTCTTATACTATTAT
Source organism: Lepiota venenata (assembly GCA_004296355.1). Classification (NCBI taxonomy): domain Eukaryota; kingdom Fungi; phylum Basidiomycota; class Agaricomycetes; order Agaricales; family Agaricaceae; genus Lepiota; species Lepiota venenata. Next base: position 624,261 of record RCFS01000022.1, read on the forward strand.
GAACCGTCAATTTTCATTCTATTTACCTCCTCACTCACAGGTCCCTCTGCTGTACTATTTGTAGTTCCTTCCGAGGTTTCATTCTTGGAGAGTCTTTTAACATTGTCAGTTGGCAAAAGCACCCCAGATACAAGCCATCTCATCAGTTCGTGGTTGACATACAGGCTCGGTAAATACCACGGTTGGAGCTCAAACGGTTTTTCATTATGTCCATATTAGGCGCTAAATTCCCAACAGTTTCTCGGTATCTTGAAATGCCTTGGTTTCTTATTGTTTGAAAGTCCGTAGCTGAACCGACGGAAGTACGTCAATTGCAGTACTTGATAAGGCCTCGGGTGGTGTACTTAATATCAACGTTTTTAACCTACGAGGCGGGAAACTTTTTGCTTGTGTGGGTGGCAATAGAGTGTGTACACTTGTAGTACTCTATCTTTGGCCCCAGGAGTTTGATCCAAATGATGATGGTTCGCAAAAAAAAAAAAAAAGACCCTATTTTTCTCGCAGGTGTTATGTAGCGAGTCGGACGTTTTGTTCTCCAACTTGATATTGGCAGATCACTCCCCTTGTTACTTGGACCTGTGTGTGTGCCTTCCAACTCTGGATTAGGCGATTAGACATGTAGGCTAGTAAAGCTCGGTGGCGGTGTTTGAGACTAATCATCAGGACCAAGTTTCCTTGACCACAACCATGGATCACGGGGGTAGTTACTTTCCAATATACCTACATCAAGATATTTGATATTTTAGTCGTCCTCCCGGGTAGCGGTTGCTGCGTTGAATTTCAAACTAAGCTCGTTCCGCACCTTCTTTGAAAAAAAAAAAAGAAAGTGCACCTGATTGTTACGGACTCAGGAGGCGATACAAAAAGGGGCTGAGATCCCCGTGTGTTGTGTGTGTGCGTGTACCACCCCTAACTCCCCCCCCTCACCGACTTGTTAGACTTCGTCCCACTAGAACTCGGAAGCGACGGGTGTGGGTATTCGATTTGTGGATTTCTACGTTGAGAGCTGATTCCCTTTCGTCATCTAGGGCTACTGAATCCCTGTCTCTTTGTTCATGGTGTTCTGCGGGTCAGGATCTTTGAATTCATTTATCTTATTACCCACATCCCTTTTCCGTGAGTATGGAAGTTAGAAAGCACTTTTTGAACTTGACTTGTAGATATTCACTTCGATAATCAGGCTCCATGCCAGTTACAGACCCAGGGTTTACTATCACAGAATTCATAGGCCTCCTCTGCGCCTCAGTCATAGGGGGTTTGTTGACAGGAGGGGTGTTGATCAGAGTATATCTTTGGTGTACGAAACAGAAGGGGTGCAATCAAGGAGAGGTGCGGCGGCGGCGACTGGTTCGGAGAGTGGATGATGGTGATGATGATGAGGGTCGACCAATCGTAGCTCTGCGACAGAGCGCATCGACACTCCCGATTCAAAACCCTCCGCCTGAAGAAGCTCGACTATCCGGCGCGGGTACGATCAAGGGAGAAAAGGACCCGATTATTTCCCATGATGGCCGGTTGTATATCAACCAGAACGCCGAGTCCCCGCCGCCAAAGTTGGAATATCTACCACCGATAGATCTTGGCTCGACTTTTGCTAGTGAAGGGTGGGAGGCTCCTGCGGTAACTGCAACGTTACAGGCGGCTTCCCACTTTCCTGATATTTCTGGAAGTCCAAGATCTGTTCGCTTGGCGCCGTTATCACAAGGCGAAAGCCGAGAAGAAAGGCGGGCGCGAGCTTTTCGTGCGGGCGAAGCATCGACCGTGCGGCCGCTGTGGGGTGGTTGGGCAACAAATGATGCAGTGTCACCTCTTCCGCTTTACAATGACACAGTGGCGGCCTTGAGACCGCCACATTATACCCGTGGGCCCATCCACCCCGGGTCATTCCCGTCTGCTGGCATCGGACGGGGGAACCCCGTTGACCGACTTCCTAACCTTCCAACAAAACAACAGATTGTAGAACACCGTAGATAGTGCATGTTCGCCTCGGTTGTATGTATTTTATTTTTATTTACACACCTTTGGGATTGATAGTTCGGACAGAGTTAGCGTAGTCAAGTAGATCAAGGCAGAGAGCTGCATATTTAGCTGGCCTGGGAAACGTGGGACTGTCGATCGTTTTTGATCGGCGAAGGGCGATATATAATTCGGCCCCTGTCTTTCCCCCATTCCTCGTATCTTCAGTTCCCAGAAACCTCCTGCGAGGGTTCCAACAGCTCACAGGTAGCTTTCAAGGAACCCGCTCGCTAGTGTTACTGTCCCTCGCACTAGCTTCAGTCATGAGAAGACTTGATGAATGACAGTTTTCCTGCTGATTGACTGATTGCAACTTTTTCCCGTAGATGATCAGAAGCGACCCAGCTCTACAATTGTCGCCCTTGGGACCACGATGAGCTGCCATTACAGCGCGTGAAGTTACCATACTCATCAATCTCGGGGGTCTCGACAGCCTTCTTCCACACCCTCACATCATACCTAATACTCCAACATGTTCTACTTGGATACCAAAAAGCTATTTCTGCGTGTTCTCGTGCGCTGATATAGGGTGGCATGGGTAGTTAGCAGTTTCGGGTTCCCTTTATTCCACCTCGCTCCTTCTCCCTTTCCCCCCTTTTTCCTCTCGTCGCTCCTGTGGGTTCGTGTGTTCGTCCTGTTGGACGATGAACAGTGGTTCTTACACATCCTGAAGCAGAGTTTTCCTGGCAGCATGAGTATTTTCAGTCTTCCTACAACTCATGCCCTTCCCGTTTCAACCCCGTCTTGTAAGTTGTAAATTTTGGCATCGTGTTGTGTCTGTTCCCTTGCCGAATTGGGGTTTTCAGCTTCCGCTCCAGCAGTGACTTTGACTTCCACATCTACAACAACAATTCTCTCAACTGAAACTTCAACATTTGGACCCACCAGCACCGCCCCCCCGCCAGGCACCAGCCCTGTTTCCTCCCCCCAAAGCGATCCAACAAATACCCCTTCCCCGCCAGACAATGGCCCGACCGCAGGCGACGGAGGAGGGCAAGATCCCGGGCAGCTCCCATCATCGGGGCTTCAAGATTCCTTACCCACCCCACTGCCCACCGCCTCTCTTGACGATCCGCTTGCGTCCTCTTGTGAGATTCCCGCACCTCCTTTGTATTTGTCCGTTCGCTGACATTTGGGAAGTCGACACCGCTTCTGTGGATCCTTTCTCCGCTGATGGTGGCTCAACGTTTGTTCTCTCAACCGTTATTGTTGCAAGCACAGACTCAACCTCAGGAGGTACCGCAGAGACAAGTTCTAATTATTTTCTGTTGACTGATGGGACCTTTGTTAGTACACACATATACGCAGGTGACCACAATCGCATCATTCAGATCACAACCGACGAATGGTCACAACAAGCCAACGAAATCACCAGGTGGAGGATCCTCTACATCGCAGAATGTTGGCGTGATTGTAATGTGTGTAATGGGTGGTGCTGTCGTATGTGCTATTGCGCTCCTCAGCATTTGGTGGTGTCGACGGAGAAGACAAAAGAAAAGAGAAAGAGACAATTATGATTTCCCTGGGTATGGAACCACCACTCCGGGATCGCCTACATTAGGCCAGCGTATCGGAAGCATATTTGACCGTCATTCGGAAGAACTGACAGTCGCCCCCACGGCGCGATTTACGATTGGTTCACTCAGAAATTCGACGGAGAGGCTGACCCCGACGCCGTATGTTGAGCAGAGGAGCAGCGAAGCTTTGACCGAGAAGCCAAATCCATACGCTGCAGCCCGTACAATCCAGTTTGATGAACCATCTGCGGACGGTGATGAAGCTGAGGGCCAACCCAGGCTTAGGAATCAGGGAGGACCGTCAACTCAGCGCGATCGGCCTCCTACCTATGTCACCAATAGTACGATTGCGACAATTGCCACAACACTTCCCCTGTACACTGCTTACGATCCGTCGCCAATCTCGGAGCTCTCCGAATCCAGTACACCAACGACTTTGATTACCCCTCTGAGTCCGGCCTATCTGCGCGATAAACCTCGTCGTACAATAACGAGACCGAGAGCGCTTGCACCAATAGGAGAAAAGTTCTGATTTTTTTTAATTGTTGGACAATAAAACCATTCTTTACCTCACACACCTTCCTTCAACATCCCACTCCTTCGAATCTCGCTCTCTCATTCTTTTCCTTTGGCGACTTCAATCATGGGACCATCATGATAGCACACATATCGCGATAATCTCTGGGCACTGTTTATTACTCGCAATGGTGTTTCGCGGGTTGATGAGTAGCAATCAACAAATTTCCAACGGTTGTTCAGTCTGGACACAGCACACATAACCGCATTCGCACGGGAAATGCCAAAACAATCATAATACATACCCAGAAATGGCAATTCGCATTCCACAAATGGCCGTGGTTATTCATTTGTGTTGTGTGGTGGCTTTCGAATGAAATCGTTTATTGCTCACTCCCGTCCTTCGCCACCCACGGCCTGCTCTCAGTGTGTGCGAAGGCCGAACGTCTAACCAATATCCGCCTGTCGCAGCCCGTGAAATGATGTAGTATCAATGATGATCATGTTGAGATGAAACAGTTGTAGTAGAAGGAGCCACCAATTGAATATGATCTCTTTGCGCATGTGATACGTGAGCTGAAAGCTAGTACAACTTGAGTGAAGCTGCTCACGCACCATTCCACGCTATGTCTCCTACCCCGACCCGGCGTTCGAGTGTTTTTCTGCATTGCTACTTGTTTGGGCGCTAAGAGATGACACAGGCTCTGACTTCATCGGCCGTCCTCGAGTATTTCGCCGACGACAAAGGACGCCCTTTGCTAAAGAAAGGAAGTGTGTCATGTCATTTGTTCTTTAACGGGACCCATATCAACCTTCTGTGGACGTTGTTTTTGTTCTTCGTGATCTGGTACTTCTCGCAGCGGACGATAGCCATGGGATTGAGCTATGAACTCATCATCGACCTAGTCCTCAACCGGGGATAACCTAGGGGCCGGCTCATAGTTCGTAGCATACACTGTATACCTGATGGACGAAAAAAAAAAAGGCTACGGTCTTCGAGTAATCCGAAGCGAATTGGGATATTCGCAGGAACGTCATGTATGAGAGAAAGAACACCGCCGGGTTGCGTATTTCATCAGGATCACTGCAGTTCTCAAATAACAGTCTTCCGAATCAATATCTACCAGCCGGAGTTCAGACGACATCACGGTACTACGACAGATCAACAATGGTCATGTCCAGTGTTCACTGGGAACCGCGGCGCCTTGAATAGAACCAACAGCAACATTAGCACTCTTCCGCAGTGGTTCGTCGTCTTCGCCCGTTCCACTCGGTCCCTCATTAAAGCCGAGCCCAGCAAGCCTCGCGATCTTATTCAAACCCTCGTCTTCCAACATCCACTTCCCTTCTTTCTCCTCTTCATCCCACCATTTGATCGCACGTTCACGAAGTTCCGACGTCCGCATGATAGTGGCTTTGGTGTACTTGGCGAGATGGAGTGCTGGCAGGAGGTGTTCGAGGGTGCGGAGAGTTGTCGCGTAGTGCTGCTGTTTCTGTTCGGGTGTCAGAGCGACGGGCGGTGTTAGGATGTTGGAAAGAATCGGGATCGGGATCGGAATGGAAGGTAATTTGTAGATGATGAGGGGAAGGATGAGAAAGAGGATATGTCTGAATCTGAGAAGTCGATCATGGAGCTAAAAGAGCCAAAAAAAAAAATCAATCGAGGTCAATAGGCAGGATTGGTCATGTACAGACCATATAAGTCGTCGCTTCATCGTTGGGTTGTTGAGGGATTTGAATAGGCGAGGTGATGATCCAATAAAGTTCAGTTAAGCACGCGATCACGAGAGCGCCGACCCCAAGTGGTCGTAGGTACCCGCGTTTCGACGAGCTCAATGTTAGCATCTACGCGTGAATGGCTCATGAGATGTGGTGGCAGTTGTGATACACGGTGGGTGTGACTCACTCCGATTGCGCCCACCTCACGTATGTAAGAGAGGAGTGTTCCTGGTAGGAAGAATAGCGCGAAGTCCTCGTATGAGACACAATGTTCACAATTGGCAATGGTGTCGTGGCCGAAACTATCTGGGCGTCAAACGGAAGGAATCTGTGCATTCCGACCAAAAAGACATACCGAACGTAGAGAATCCTCATATCAAAAGAGCTAAGTCTCTTCAAAAGAAGTTCCAGGTGTCCTGGGACGTTCCCATCTTCGGATTGTTGAATCAGTAGGGCCTTCATAGTGTCTGGGGCTGTGTTGACGGGGAGTTTCAGCGCTGTGAAGAGATTCTCTGGTTTTGCAGCGAGGATGTAGTACAATATGTATAGTGTGTGTGCCAGTAGGAATAATGATGTCTTGACATCCTTTCGTTGTTGTTGAGGATTTTCGGCGCCTTTGAAGATGGAGTAAAGCCAAGCAACGCCAATAGTGAGCACTACCGCGAGATACACGTCTAGAGTTTGACTTATAAGCGCCGACATCTATTCATGTTGATAAGTACGGCGAGGATAAGCGAGTTGGGCACCTCACCTTGGTGCTTGCTAGAGCGACACGAGTGTATTCATAGCAGCTGTTGAAAATCCTCACGGCTCCCGGGCCCAGCGGGCCGGTCGGACAATGATCGATCTCACGCAATTATAAGTATGTATGTACATTCAGAGACCATCTTAGAATGCCTGCCCTGACGGCAACCAATGAAAACCACAAAACCCGGCGGACTGGGTCGTTGCCGTACCAATTGATTTACATCAAACCACCCGAGGATCTCACTTGATATTCGCTGATTTGGCTGTACACGGTCTCGTTTCAACACTTCTTAGCCTGGAAAGGCTTACCTTATTGCCCAAACTCATCAACGTATACAGCACACGACAGCCACAGAACCAATTAGTCCCTCTACCCTGCCCTCTCTCCATGGCGATCGAATATTCCAATGTAGTGCCCTTAGTACTTATCGATCCTTCCGGCACATGGTCTCCATAGCTCCTCTCTAGTCTACAGTGAAAGGGTGGGGTCATTCAGCAGATGGTTTTATAGCCCTAGTGAGTCGTCACCTTGAACATCAGAACATGATGCCGCAGGTGCAACGCGACAATTCACCGCCTTGGCCGGGGTCTTCCGATCACTCCGACAGGGACACTGGTCATGTCATTTCATGATACTTAGCGTGAATAAAGGTTACATATTTGAAGTCCTCCCATGCAACGTTTCGTCATCATCTCCCCCCCTTTCTATGTATGCTCCAGCCGACTCTATAGACAGGTAGGAGGAACTACGTGTTGAGGATGAAGAGCAATGCTGATTATCTCGAGGTAGCGCGGGCTCTCAAGTCAGTCAACTACTTTTGAAGTTCCTCCTTAGGCTCAGTGTTTCTATAGCTGGTGGCTCTCGTGCTTAACTGGTGTTTATTCGGGATACTCATTGGACAAGTTTGTGAGCATTTCTCAACCCCTGTACTCTTAGAAAATCGTTGAAGCCTCGTATTTTTCCTATAGACACATATCATACTACTTACCCAAACGACATCATCATCTACAAAGTTCTTGTTGGCATTCTATTTCTGCTGGAGATTTTCCAAACCATCCTCGTGACCTACGATCGATATCAATGCTTTGTGTTTAACTTTGGGAATATCGAAGCTCTGGATCGTATTGGGCTAACCTGGATCGCCGTCCCGGTCCTATGTGGAATCAGTGAGCGTCGTTTTGCATATCTATTCATAGTTTCGACTGACTTTCAAAGTTGGGTGTATAGCTCAAGTGTTTTATGCCTGTCGCATTTACAAGGCTACTAAATCCAAGGTGCTGAGCGCTATTATTCTGACTGTACGTCGAAGGCTGCCTCGATGTGTATGAGTTGACTGAAAGTACCGAAGCTGTCAATAACCCAGTTGACCAGTGGCATTACCGAGGGCGCGCTGGCCAGTGCTCAGACGTACTACTCTGTATTGAGATTAAAGCTCAAGCCAACCACAGTTGTAGGTTCCCACTAAATCATTCATGTGCCTCATGGAACTGAGACTTCTGTCAACTGACAGGTGTGGCTTTTATCTACCGTTATCTGTGATCTTCTCATCGCAACAACTATGACATACTTCGTATGACTTCTCCCCGGTCTCTCCGGCTGGCTACGAGGAACTCATGCGCTTGCCGCTCCAGCTTGTCAAATTCAAAAACACGTTCTCCTATTCCTCCCCTCTTATCACTCGGCTGATAACCTTAACCGTAGGAACTGGAATGGTGACAGGTAGAGTTTGATCCTTTCGTATCCGATCACTGGACCATCCCTGATGGCTATACCTCCCTTTTCTCTAGCTATTGCTGCCGCCGGAATAGGAATTTTACTTGTTACACGACCCAATAGCGAAGCCTTTAACATCCCCTCCTTCTTACTCGCAAAGCTTTATTCCAATTCTCTCCTGCGAGTGCTGAACAGTCGGATTCAGTCAGAAGAGAAGGATAGTGGGTCAACCACGACAGCGGCTCAGGAAGTTTATGTCTTTTCTGATGTCAGTCATCCCCTCACAACGACCCCCTCACTATGAACTCGGGTCAGAGAACGACGCAGTATGACAGACCGGAAACATAAACAGACACCAAGGCGTCGGCCAGTTCTTGGCTTTACGACCCTTACTGGGCCATGGCATTGAAAATCCAGGACGGAGCATCGGATCCACTAATTATTTTGATCAGCGTACTGTTTGAAGGTTACCCTCCTTCAGGTTTTCGTAGCCTTGGACTCTGCGTACAACTTGAAGGGCCGAGTATATTAATATATAAGTATTTAACGATAGTATAAGATAGGTTGAGCTAATCAAAGATCTACCAAGTTCAGAGGTTTATTCTCAATCGGTGAAATTGAGGACAGGTGAGGGTGACCTGCAGCACACCGAATCCTAGCATATTTAAGGAAGTCGAGCTAAAGCAGTGCCAGCTTCAAATCTAGAAGAGAGAGACCCACTCGAGCCAACAGGGGTTTATGCTAAGGCTTCAAATAATTCTGCTTCTTAGGATTTGGGGTACAAGGGGAAATTTTGGATGCAGTTGGCAGAGCTATCGGGATTGAACATCCCGGCCGATGGCATCAGACCTTCAAGCTTCAAGGGACCCGCTCCAAGTTGTCCTAAGGTGCGAGCTGGCACACACATCCCTGGGGGGTCCAGATACAAATTCAGTACGTTTCGAAAGCTTTCGAGAAATTACTTATTGCCATGGCTTGGCAACGGTATGACTGGGATGCTCCGGAAGATTGAATTAAACTAGCCGTGGATCCCCACAGGTATCATAGTTCATATGTGCGTTCTCACGTCCTGAGAACGCAGGTTCGTTTGGGCTGAAGAATTCACGTAACCTTTGGTTACTACGGATTTGAGATAAAATCGACACCGACGTTCTTTGTCCTCCCCAGCAAGTTATGATGCAAACTTCAACACCAATATTGGATCCGGTTGATAGGTATATACCAGATGGTCAGATAACGACTGGCAGGATCGATCAGTTCCTCTGCCCTGCCTCCTCTCCATGGCAATCAAATATTCCAAAGTAGTGCGCTTCATGTTTATCGATCCCTCTGGTACATAGTCCCCAGAGCCCATCTGTAATCTACAGCGAGAGGGTATAAGGGACTGGATCGTTCCCAGTAAAACTCATGGCTCGCACGGGGGAGGGCAGGTCAAATTTGTTCAATTGGATCAGGGATTCGACCCCCGCACTGGAAAATTCAGTAAAACTCTGTAGAAAATTCTCTACCGACCTGTTCACGGGTAGATTCGCCCAATCGCGGATCCTGTCCTTATAGGGATTGTCAGGGACTCTGTCGTCACTTTAAACATCAGAATATGATGTCACCAGTGCAACGCAGCAATTCATCCCCTTAGCCGGGATACCCAGATCACTTCAGGGACACTATTATTTCATGATACTTAGCGTAAGCAAAGGTTGCACTTATATTTGGAGCCTCTCCTGCAGCCGACGTTCTATCACCAAGTTTCCCCTCCTATGTACGCTCTAACCAACACTATAGACAGGTGGGAGGAACTACATCTTGAGGCTGAAGAGTGCTAACTGTCTCGAGGTAGCGCGGGATCTCAAGTCAGTTGTTATTATTTGAAGTTCTTCCTCAGGCTCAGTGGTTCCTAGCTGATAGCTCTCGTGCTTAACTGGTGCTTACTCGGAATACTCATCGGACAAGTCTGTGAGTGTTTCTTAAGTTCCGCACTCTTATAGAGGTGTTAAGTCCTCGCATTCTTGCTACAGATACATACCATGCTACTTACCCAAATGACATTATCACCTACAAAGTTCTTGTCGGCATTATGTTTCTGTTGGAAGTCCTCCAAACCATTCTTCTGACCTATGATCGATATCAATCCCTCGTGCTTAACTTTGGGGATATCAAAGCTCTGGGTCGTATTGGGCTAACCTGGATTGCTATCCCGGTCCTATGTGGAATCAGTGAGCGTCGCTGTGCATATCTATCCATAGTTTCGACTGACTTTCAAAGTTGGGTGTATAGCTCAAGTGTTTTATGCCTGTCGCATTTACAAGGCGACTAAATCCAAGGTACTGAGCGTTATAATTCTGGTGGTATGTGGAGGACTGTCTTGGTGCGGAAGCGTTGGCTGAAAGTATCGGAGCTGTCAGTAACCCAGTTGGCCAGTGGCATTGCCGAGGGCGCAGAGGCCAGTGCACAGATATACTACTCTGTATTGAAATCAAAGCTCAAGCCAACAACAGTCGTAGGTTCCTACTAAATCCCTCTTGCGCCTCACGGATTGATACTTCTGCTAATTGATAGGTATGGCTTTTATCCACCATTATTTGTGATCTTCTCATCGCAACAACTATGACATACTTCGTATGAGTTCTCTTTAGTCTCTCCGGCTGGCTACGGGAAACTCATGCCCTTGCTGCCCCAGCTTGTCAAATTCAAAAACACGTTCCCCTATTCCTCCCCTCTCATCACTCGGCTGATAACCTTAGCCGTAGGAACTGGAATGGTGACAGGTAGAGTCTGACCCTTTTGTATCCAATCACCAGACCATCCCTGATGGGTATGTACACCTACCTTTTCGCTAGCTATTGCCGCCGCTGGAACTGGAATCTTGCTCGTTACACGACCCAAAAGCGAAACCTTTCACATCCCCTCCTTCTTGCTCGCAAAGCTCTATTCTAATTCTCTCCTGCGAGTGCTGAACAGTCGGATTCAGTCAGAAGAGAAGGATAGTGGGCCAACCACGACAGTGACCCAGGAAATTTCTCTCTTTTCTGCTTCCTACGATGTCGGCCATCCCTCACAACGGACCCCTCATTATGGATTGGAGAACAGCACAGTGTGACGGATCGACGCAGAAATAGACACCGAGGTGTCAACCAGTTCTTGGCTTTACAACCCTTGCTGGAACGTGGCGTTGAAAATCCAGGTTGGAGTGTACAGCATTGGATCCATAGAGACGTCGCAGCGTGCTGTCAAATTGTTGCCATTATTATTTTAATCAGCATACTGTTTGAAGGGTCACCTTCCTTCAGGTTCCTGTGACCTTGACTTTGCGTACAAGGGCCGAGTACATCAACGTGTAATATTTAACGATAGTGTAAGATAGGACGAGCTAATCAGAGATCTAATAACTTCGGAGGTTTATTCTCGATCGGTGAAACTGAGGATAGGTGAGGGTAGCCCGGCAGCCCGCCGAACTCTAGTACACATAAGATAGTCGATTTAAGCAGTACCGCTTCAAATCTGAGAGAGAGACTTACTCGAGCCAACAATGGCCTATGTTGAGGCTTCAAATCGCCCTGCTTCCTAGGACCTGGGTATAAAGAAACATACCTGCAGACTTTGGACGCAGTCAGCAGCTATCAGGTCTTCCGGGATTGGATATCCCGGCCGATACCGTCAAGCCTTCAGGAGTCCCGCTCCTTGTCCCAAGGTGCGAGCTGGCATACACATCAGGAGCAAAACGCCAAGTTTGCAATGTGTCCCATTGGGCGACTAATTCTCTTGGCAGGAACTTTGTGACATAGTGGTTGGCGACTTCACAAAGAATAGGTGAGCCGGGGCACGCCCGTAGACTGGTAGCAATCCTCATGGGACACATATCCCTGGGAGGACCAGATACAAAACGAGTATGTTTCGAAAGCCACCAAGGAATTAATTATTGCTATGGCTTGGCAGCGGTATGAACCTTGGATGCCCCGGGAGGTTGAATTAAACTAGCCGGTGGATCCCCACAGGGGCCAGAGACATTATATTTCGTATGCGCGTTCCTCGCATCCTGAGAATACAGGGTCGTTTGGGTTGAAGAATTCACGTAACCCTTGGTTACTGCGGATTTGAGATGGAATCGTTGAACGCTGGCATTTGTTTGTCCCCCCCAGCAAGCCACGATGCAAACCTCGACGCCAACATTGGATCCGGTTGATAGGTATGGATCAGTTGGTCAGACAACGGCTAGTGTTTATAGGAAGAATCTGTGATAGTGCAAATGCTCAGGTACATCCGCTGTCAGAACCGCCTGGAGTCCGCGACACTGATATCACTGGTGCAAAGTTTTTAGGTCTCGTTCTGAATTTGGTTTTGTATGGTTTACTAGTCGCGCAAGTCTGTGAGTCTTTCCATTTCATAGGCACTCTCCGATCGAATTTAAAGGATGATTCAGTTACATATTACATGTCCTTCGCTAGTTCGGACTTGAGGCTTCACACATTTGTTGTTCACATTCTCTTTGCACTAGAAACATTGCAGACCATCCTTATGACCTACGATTTACATAGAGCGTTTGTCCTCAACTTTGGCGATGCTGCTTTCCTCGACCTCATCGGGTTAGCTTGGTTCAACGTGCCTATTCTGTGCGGGCTAGGTTGGTATTACTTTCTTTCTGTGCTTCCTATTCTGATTCCCCATTTCAAGTTGGTTGGTATGGAGGCCCGGAATGAGTTGCTCGACGGAACGCCCATGTGCCGAATGGCATCTCGTTAGGTGTGCGTGCCGATCCTCCGAGAGTGATTGTAGGCCCAAAAGGTATCGAAGACCCCAGGGACCTGACAAAAGACAGACGTGGCGTGGACTTGGCATGTGCCGCAACGCCTAATCCCTCTCTGTCAACCACGATGACGACCACAGTGACCACTACCGCCATTACCTCCACACCTAGGGCTGATGTCGACTGCGACGACTGCCACCTAGCCCAGAGCTCGAGCGCTTATATCAATTCTACGGCGTTTGTTCCACGACCCATAGCTGCCTTAACCGGAGAACTGGGCACCATGAGAAGAAGTAGCGCGTGCACGGTCCAGAGTTGGAAAGGCCGCGAGTCCCTTCTCTGGTGTTTCCATTTCCACCGCGTTATTTTATATGGCCTATGGTTGCTTCAAGCGGAGGGCAGAGCGCTACGGGAAGTAGCATGCATGCAGCCAGGAGCTGGAAAGGCGGTGAGTACCTTCCCCGGTGCGTCTTTTCGCATTATTTTCTACGGCATATGGTCGCCTCGAGCGGGTGCTGTGGGAGGAAGCAGTGCGTGCACGGTCCAGAGTTGGAAAGGCCGCGAACTCCCTCCCCAGCACACCTGTCTCTGCTGTGCAGCCTCTCTAATCTACCGCTGCTTTGGGTTGGTGCTGGGTGCTACAAGAAGAGGTGATGTGCGTTGCATGTATGCCCGAGTTGGAATGGGTGCAAGCTCTCTATCACGGGCGCCTATTTCGGTGTATTTAGAAACTATTAGTAGCACAAAACCATAGAAGACCTCTCGGGCTAATTAACATTTGGCAGAGGCCATAGCGCACATATCAATAGTATAATGAAGGGAAGGTGAGGTGGTTCTTGTTTGGTGTGAGCAAGCTGTAAGCTGCATCCGTCGGTCACTTAAGGCATTGATCTGGAGATTTTGGAGAGGGGATTAGTGAGATGATAACGGAAAATAACACATAGCTCGAAAACCGCTGAACGCGGTCACGAACAAATATCAAGTGGTCGTTTCTGGAAGCCTTGGTGAAGCGCCAATGTGCACAATTCGTCAAGGCGTCAAGAAACGAGCCCGTGAGGGAGCAGGAAGGAGAGGGAGTGTGTGTGCGTGTGTGCATATGAGAGACAGAGAGGGAAAGAAAAGAACATCAACCAACCAGCTACCTACGATGACAGGTAATCGTACTTGAGGTAGTATGAGTAAATTAACGATGAAAGAGTAGGCTAAAACACTTCTGAGAGATGGTAAAAAGAGAGTAAAGAAGCAGACAGCGGGTTCAAGAAATAGGAATGTCCGAGGCTAGAAAGAATAGGTAGTGTAAACTATGCTGGGAATGGCGGGAGCTGTGAGGGACAGTTAAGTTCGAGAGATAAGAGATGAATACAAGGCGTTTTGAGAAGAGTGGGATATGACAGAACTTGTCCCGATGCATGGATTTCCTGATGCCACAGAGGGCAGGAATTTTGCTTGCAGGTGCTTTGATGCATGCCAACCCAAATTGATGGCTCTCGGGTTCCCATGCAAGGCTGTTTGAAGGGCAATGTGCAGGACAGAAGGGGAGAGATGAGATTGGCGAGGGGAAGGGGGATCAAATAAGTGGTGAGCGATGTTGTTGTCCAGATTGGTGGGGAAAGGGGAATGGACTGAATGGTTGCATGCAACCATTTCCCGTTCTCTACAACAACTGTGTAGATTATATTTCAACACTAACTTCAGACTCGCTCCTGGTAGGGAATGGCTCCAGTCTGAACCACATGCAATACTGATTGCACTCATGTTCTCTTTGGAACCGAGCGAATGCATCATCAACATTACCTAGCCCAAAGAGGTTACTACCGAGGTTGCTGAAGGTTCATTAGTACTTAGAGGAATCTGTACTTTTGGGGTAGCTGGTGCTTACGGGTGTGTCATGACTTGAGGGTCAGTAAGGATTGTCTTTCCTCCTAGAATAGATTATGGTAATCGGACAAGCTTGAGCCCAAAAGGAATTAGTTATGATTCTATGAAGAACGCACCTTGAAAGTCAGATATAAATGCCTGTCCCCCGGTCTTCATCCATTGGACATGCTGAATAAAGCATAGAAACTGAGCTATTTCATAGCCAGATTCTCCAGGTTCTTGCAGGGGAAGAGCACTGTCGTTGTGGATATATTTCTCGAAAGGGAGCTCATTTTCTGATATGAGTTCCTCAAGAAGGTATGTTGCCCTGAATGATGATGCCGACACCCCGGCTCCTGATGCATTTGTAGCATCCTTCAAAGCTGTGGCTATAAAGCTGCTAACCATGCAAAATCAAGGCACATCAAATGGAGGATGTGTCTTTGCCTTGGCTAGCTTCCGATCTATATATTGGTACGCAAGCTGAAGAAGCCCAGCAGCCCACGCCAATGAGTTGCCTTCAGTACATGTATGAGTCATTTCATCCCTAGGATTGTAGAACCGAAGTATGCCAGGCTTTGCAGTTGGCTTACTTGGGGGAATGAAAACACGTTTGAGTGCAATACCCAGTGTAGATCCAGTCGAGAGGGGCATGCCGCCAAATGTAGGATTAAGGCCAGCAGGTTTTGAGAGTACGACCAAGTCAGCATTATAGGCAACTTTGAAAGCACCACGGCCAAGCTCGATAGACCGGTCAATAGTAAGGATTCCATGAATGCGATTTTTTCCAATGAGTGATATTGGTTCCTCGACTTTGTGAGATATCAATTGCTGAAATTCCAGATATTTTATGGGATAGATATGAGCATGTTCTGTCAGTGTCGTACTGACTGGTGTTATATATGGCAGTAATCAGATTGGGTCAATCTTGAGCTACATGATTTTTGCTACTCACTGATAGTACGAGCAAGTTTATCATTGACTTGCCCACCTAATTTGATACCATCCTGGATGTCTTGAAGATCCACAGGTGAAGAAGACCTCAGAAAGTGCTGATTAGATTGAGAGGAAGTAGTGTTATAACTACCAGTATGAATTTCATCATCACTGCTAGTAAGGTCGATGACAATTGGAGCTGTCTTTGATTTCTTTTGATTTTTGGGAGATGTGGGAGGGGATAGAATGATGCTTTTTGATTCGATCTGAAGCATATATATCAACAAATCTTCATAGGATAGATTTGGTGTAAAATCCTACTTTAATACAATGTGGGGTACTGGTGATTTCTTGACTGGTATTCTTTGATTCCGAAAAGTTACGTTTACGGCTAAATGGTGCATTTAAGCTCTCAGATGTCTAGAAAATAGATAGATGCGTATACTGAGCTAACCAAAAGATAAAGAAGCACAGAAGTTACTTGCCTCTCTACGATCTGAATCTATAACTGAAGTGAATGCTTCTATAATAGTTGCACCCATCTAATTAAACAGAATAATTTAAGTTATGCCAATGTTATATACAAAATGAGCACTTACTTCAAGAGCACTAGAAAAATCTTGTAACTTCATCCATTGATTTGAATGGATATGAAGATAAAAATCTATAGGCTTGGTAGGTGGAACAAATTCCGGTCCAGTCTTGGATATTTTTTTTCGACCTTTTGATTGAGGATCAACCATAAAACGTGCACCAAAATAAGGATTGTGTCGAGTTTCTTTAGCAGTCACATCAGCCCAAAGCTTGGCCTCGCGTACAGTCATTGCAGCATAGTCAAATGGAAAATTTGGATAGAGTTGCTCCAGATGAGGCCGGAGGAGATTCTTGACTAGTATTGCTATCTCTGTACCTGTGGCATCCTTAGAAACCTTAGATCCTTCTTTGGTAGTCTATGACAACAAATATCTTTAAATGAGTTTTTTTGTTGAGTTTGAAGCTTAACTAGATGTACTGGGAGACATGTGGTTTTCTTTGCACTTTCAGTATAGCAAGCAACTGCAATAATATTAATAGTCTGGAGAATAATTGGAAGTGATGATCCAGCCCCCAACCAGAGCTGAAGCCTGGGACCTGTATTACCCTGATATGCTCGGTTTGCCCAGGCATTCTTTTCCTCTTCATATTTGAGATGATTGGATGAATAGCCATATTTAGGATCAGATGTAGTACTGAGGTGAGATGGAGGTCCAAAAAATGCCTTGAAGAAATTGGGATCATGTACTGAGGGACCTTTGGATTTAGAAGTGGAAAGTGCAACCACTGCATTTCTAGGTATGAAATTATCTATAAATTGATTTGCAGTCAGAATATATTCTCAAAAATAAATATTATTCAAAGCTTACCTCCACGCTGTGCAGCATTCACAGATGCTTGTATCCCAGAAATATCAACTTGGTGTGCACTTCCATTAGACATAACAAATGTTGATGCTGGATTTTGTAACTGATGTGTAATGTGGGGAATAAGATTATCATTTGATTGGATAGTAGAACGTCCTATGAAACAGAGCATGAGTAATAATAAACACTATAAGTAAACTTGTGAAAGAGATACCTTGGGGTAGTTTTCGGATAGTTGTTGCAGGTTGGTGGAGATAATGATTCCAACATGCATTACAAACATATTTTCCAGGGAGAGATGGGTTCTGATTTGCAATATACCGACGGAATTCCTTTGGTTGGATTATCTTGTGGCATTTTTCCCTATCACAGATAGTAGCCTTGTTCGCATAAATGTCCTCAGTAAACTGAGCTTCAAGAGTAGAGAGAGGGTTTTCAGACATAATGGACTTAGGAAAAATCAACAGACAGGATATCAAGCTTTATACTAAGAGCTCGGCCCCTAAACTCTAAGTCATCCTTTATCTTTTCCTACTTTTTTTTTTTACTTTTTCACATGCTCTATCCAACTCAATCCTTTAGCCAGCCTTCAATGACACACTCCTTATATATCTCAAAATGACCTTTGTATCCCCTTTAAAATAGTATCTAGGCTATATATGGGTGCAAATGAACGGCATATAGCAATATCCGACAGATAGTCTCATCCTATCTTGTTTATCTTTCTTCCCCCCCCCCCTATTCTGTATAATCATACTGAGTCACCTTGAGTCAATAATACATTTTTCTAGTATTTCAAATGCTATGTATGCCCTATAAGACTAGTGTCTGAGTCATATAGCAGCCAAAATTAACAGCATATAGCTATGTCCGATAACTATTTTTATTTTAACTCCTTTATCTCTTTTCTCCCCCATTTATCCCTGTTCTATATTTCTTAAATGTTTCAGAACATATATATTACCTATAGCCTCCCAAGTATATAAACGTTATATATTCGCATCTAAAAGACAGTGATACAGTGTATTATCCTCAGCAAATATTGAATTCACTCCACCTCTTTTTATCTTTCTCCTCTTCTCATTTTGCATCGCTTCAACAAATAGCTCTTGCTAGCACCTAATCTAGCATTCTTTCATCATTTCTGACTGAGTACTTGTCCACGCGTTCAGTAGTTTTCAAGAAATCTTCTAGCTATCCCTGGAAGATCAACTATTGCTACCTCCTCCAAATATCAATGCCAAATCAATACAAACCCCTCCGTATGGTATTGTTTTATTTGATAAAGACATGAATTGACATTTTCCATATAATTATAGCAAATGTACAAGATATAGCTGTTCATATTTTGACATATTGGAAACAAGGCTTCAATGATAAGCAAATCACTGATGCACTGCTCCAAAGACATATTAATACTGAAATCAATGGACTCTCGTATGTTTCTATATATCTTGCCACTTATTGTGAATAATATTGATTATTCATTTACTGTTAGTGTCTGGTCATTGCATACAATTAGGAAAAATATGGGACTTCACTGAACAAGAGCACAGGGACATAGCATTGAAACATTACATGGGCCAATTTCTGAGTTACGGAAGGTATATACCAAATCTGGTGCATGCGAGATCAAATCACTTCTCTTGAGTGAACATGGAATTAGGGCCTCTAGGTAAGTAGGATTAATGAAATACTATCAATTTGGCAACTATTAATTTAATTCAATAGAGAACTTATTCGACTATATTTCCATGTATATGAGCCTGACCTTGTACGTGAGCGGAAGCTGGGCCGTCTAAAAAGACGAAGATTCTGGGCTGCAGGAGTCAACGATATATTGGCTGTCGATCAACATGACAAGTGGAAATATTTGGGACTGGCCCTCCATACGGGTATTGATCCCTTTGCTGGAAGAATTCACTGGATGAAGATCTGGTATACAAATAGTAACCCAAAGCTCATTGCAAGTTATTATTTGGATTTTCTGGAAGAAAATAGAGGTCTGTTTGACACCTGCAGCTTTGATTACCATACTAATATAAGAATAATTTATCTGCAGGAATGCCACTTGTTACCCAAAGCGATCCAGGCTCTGAGAACTATGGGATAGCTAACGCTCATACGGCCCTTCGTCACATACATGATACAAGCCTGATTGGCACACTGCAGCATCGCTGGATGCGTCAGAAGAAAAATGTTATGCCCGAAATTGCATGGTCACAGCTACGACGCCATTTTACACCTGGATTTGAATCTCTTTTACAAGTAGGGGTGAATAATGGCTGGTATGACCCTGGCCTAATGCTTGATAAGTATGTTTTGTGTTTAGTATTATTATGTTAATATGGTATTTGACTTCGAATCACTACAGACTTCTTTTCCGGTGGCTCTTTATTCCATGGCTACAAATTGAGCTCAATCAATATGTTAACTGTGTTAACAATACCAAAAAACGGGTTGATAAGAATAAAGTACTTCCTCATGGTGTTCCAGAAGACATATACAGGTTCCCAGAAGATTATGAATGCCTTGATTTCAAGGTATTGTTGATCAACTTTCAAGTAACAAATTGTTGCTTACTACAGCCCACCATTGTGTTCACTAGGTCAACATTGATTGTACAACACTTGAACAAGTTCGAAGTTTGTATGCTCCACGTAGCAACCCAGTTTTCACTCTTGTTCCATTACCATTCCATGACATTGCAACTACGTTGCTTGAAAGCATTGGAAACCCTACGGTGTCAAGAGATAATGTTTGGGCTATTTACCAAGATCTCTATTGCCGGTTTGAGCAACTAGATGAAGCTATGGCTTATTTAAATCAGTATAGCCAAACTGATCTCCATCATATTGAAGGCAATGATGCCAATCCTGAGCATGGTCTACTCATGCATGGCCAGGAATTGGGTGGAGGTGACCTCATAGCTGACAAAGATGGTTACTATTACATGGGGGGCTTAAACAATGGCAATGGGTTAGGTACGCGATATATCCCCTCATAGCTGGTAATTATGTTGCACTAATGATAATTTGTAAGATCAATCACACCATGATGCTCTCGATGACTTGGAACTTATAGCTAATTTCTCTGATGATAATAATACTGAAGACATTGGTGAACCAGTAGTCCTAGATTGGTGATTGTAAAATAGAGTGCTTCACTTTGGCTCCCTCAATTTTTATGAGCATTGAAATAATTGTTTGTAGTCTACCAATAAGGAGATTGGGCACTTGCATAGCCCAACAACCACCTCATGCTTTCCATTCCCCACTCCTGACATGGTAGCACTTACCGGGGCCTCACCCTGACTCAGTGCACTCTGACGTCCAAAAGGACCCACACTACATCAGTATATACTCCACTTTACCTCGTCCTTTTTCTTTCCTTTCTCTCGGCTTTCCTTGATTTCATTTGTATCACTCATCCATCCCTCACCACTCTTGCCATTGCACTCTGATTCACAGGCTCCAATGCCTTCAGGCTATGGCCGTCAACTAGCCATTTAACCGGCACAAGTCCCCCAATCTTACACCCTCTCCGTTCTCACGCATATCCCCTTTACGCACCTGCCCCGCCACACCCATCCATGCCTGCTTACTACCCCCTCATGGATCCACGCAGCACCCTGCAGTGGACACTCTGAGTCCGCTGTGCTCACCGTATATACTGTGTGGGCCTCTAACCCTAACCCCACTGTTCCGCACATGCCAAGTCCACGCCACGTCTGTCTTTTGTCAGGTCCCTGGGGTCTTCGATACCTTTTGGGCCTACAATCACTCTCGGAGGACCGGCACACACACCTAACGAGATGCCATTCGGCACGTGGGCGTTCCGTTGAGCAACTCATTCCGGGCCTCCATAGGTTGGATAGCTGAGACATTTTGTGCCTATAGGATCTACAGGATCTCGAGAAACAGAAAACTAAGCTCAGCCGTTGTGTTCGTAGGTGGCGCCAAATCAAACCATTTGCAGTTTCACTGATACACCAAAGCTGTCACTGATGCAGCTAGTTGGTTCCATTGCGGAAGGAATCAGAGGTTACCATGCCAAAACTTACTATCAGCTTCAGCTGCAAGTGATGTCATTCGCGCCATTAGCAATTGTGAGCCCAAAGTTTGGATTGGGCCAGCTCAGTCCTCTAGTAGTAATTTGCGCTCTGGTGATATAGTTGTGGGTCTGGTCGATGATCACCTGTGATATTCTGATTGCAGTGGCTATGACATACTATGTACGTCCTTGATCATGCTCAACCATCCTGCGGTTCCTAATGATTCGAGTAGCTGATGAAATATAGAAAAGAGTTTCAGCGCCCCTCTCCTCTTATAAAGAGGCTCATCGTTCTTACCGTGGAGACTGGGACACTGACGGGTGAGTCAAATACAACACCGACCTTATATAGACAGTATTGATTTAAAGTAATTTCTGTCTAGCGATGACGGCGGCCACGGGTAGCATCCTTTATTTTGCACGGCCCCATAGCCAGTCCTTTAACATCCCGGGCTACGTAATTGGCAAGGTTTACTCAAATTCTGTGTTGCGGATAATCAACAACCGGAATCGAACAGGAAATCATACGGATGTCAATACATTTCCCATCTCACTTGACAGTTATTTTGTTTCGCAGCACAGTGTCAGAACGCAGGAAGAGGAAAACAGCGATAGCTCTAGCATCAGTTCATGATATGAGACAGGATAAAGGGGCCTTCACTGTGCGGTCGTCCATGTGTCGCTGATTTGTTTCAAGCTTTGTGGTCGACTCAGAGTTGTGCATATGTATGACCAAATGTATGATTGCCGTTAGCTTTAACGTACTGGGCATGATCACTTATACCAGTTTTTCGAGGGACCTTCGCTTTCTGTCCCTGTGCACCCGGTTGCCGCCTCTAATAAGTCAACTCCTCTGGCCTACTAGTGGTCTCTCAAATGAGAACCAACTACCTCAAATCCCATCGCCGAGTGTTTCAGGTGTCGAGGTACATATGTGGATAAGCCCACACCGTCGGTTCGACGATACTTATTTGTACAGATTAAGTATCTTGCAACCCCTGCTGTGTCACATTCTATTGTTGGTGACGCTGTGACCGCCGATCACTGGTCGCACGAATTTGGCAAGTCGGTAATTCATGCGACGATCGTTGCGACGATCATTGCCGGACGATTCTTTGCGTAGTGCGTCATCACAGCAAACGGGTTAGCGAATGTCCGCCCACTCCCGTGCGGCCTGAAGCACCAGTTATGCGATAGTAATGAGCAGAACCCCATATGGGACTGTTCTGCCTGAAAGCATGACTCTGGCCTGAGGGATATTGTGGCTTTGGGGTTTGAGACGTGGGCGTAGACTATGTAGCTTTCAATAGGCGTGGCGAACGAGGGAAGGAACTGTACGGCAGTCGCAGTGTAAAGCTCCGTGACTGCCGGACCTCTAAATATATATTTTCACACGAATAAGGATTTAGAAACGATAGAAAGGCGATTGGACTTCAGCCAATCACTGGCTGGTTGACTGTCAGCTTGTCCCAGGTTCTGAACCGCAAGGGGCTCAGCACATAGCTTTCCGAAGAGTTGGTTCTAAAACGTTACATACGCCTTTGACAAGCGCCTTCTAGAAACCGATAAGAACCTACTTTTGAACATAAAAGTGGGTGAAAGTATGTGTCCGCCAGTAAATAGAAGGTTTTTTCCTACATTTCCATACAACGGGAAGACAACAGAAAGATTACTGAGCTGTCTGCTCTGCGGCGTAATTGGGAGATAGGCTGTGCTGGGCGTCAAATGACATGTGGATGGGACGTAAGTATTGTCGCAAAGACGGGGAATGACTGGGCTGGTGGGGACTGACCCCCTTGGCAGGCAACTTGTGACGCAATGGTTGCCGATTAAAAGGTTGAAGTCCGATTCTTCCGCCCCGCGGGTATCATACCCAAAAGTTTCGGGATCCCTGGATGGGTTAATTAATCCAGCTCACTATCATGCCAGCCTCGCGCATCTCGGAAAATGTAGTGACACTATCGTTCACACTGTACCTACAGGGCCAGAGAAACTAAATGTAAATAAATTTCGTATGCGTGGTTCTGGCATTCTAAGAAAGCAGGGTCGTTTGAATCGAAGCATATATGTAGCGCTTGGTTAAAAACTCCACATGGCATCGTAGAAGACTACTCCCCTCCTCTACCCACCTACAATGCAAACATCGACGCCAACGTTGGACCCCTTTGACAGGTATGTATATATTTCTCAATTAGTAGCCATCTCGAACTTGTCAGCATTAATGGCGAAACATGTGATAGTGCGAACGCCCAGGTATCCTTTATATCTGACAAGCCTCCACCCGGAGCTGGAGCACTGAAACTGTTGGTGGATAGTTCATAGGTCTTATTCTGAACTGGGGCTTATACGGTTTACTCATTGCACAAGTCTGTGAGTTCTCTCATTTCACAAGTACACTCCGATTTTAAACGAATGGTCAGTCACGTATTATATGTCGTTTATTGATTCAGATCTGAGGATTCACAAGATCCTTGTTCATGTCCTCTTTGCGCTAGAAACCCTACAGACCATCTTGACGACCTATGATATGCATCAAGCTTTGGTCCTCAATTTTGGAGATGCTGCTTTCCTGGATTTAATTGGGTTGGCCTGGTTCAACGTACCAGTACTGTCCGGAATTAGTGAGTAATCGTTTTAGTGACTTCTTTATTCTTATTGTAATTCTCAAGCTGGGTGGATAACGGAGCTGTTCTGTGCTTACCGTATTTACAGGATCTCCAGAAACAAAAAACTAAGTCTAATCATTGTCTTTGTGAGTGGCATCAAAATCAAATAATGTGCAGGTTTAGTGATGCAATCAAGCTTTCTTTTGTGCAGCTGGCTAGTTCCATTGGGGAAGGGATCAGGGCATATCATGCCAAAACCTTCTTTGTGCTCCAGTCAAAGGCAAACCCGACGCGACCTAGGCTATCTGTATCAGCAATCGTGAGTCTATACTTGGACTTGGAGATAATTCATTGCCCACAATAATCTAATACAGTTATGGATCCCGTCAATGGTTACCTGCGATGTTCTGATTGCGGTGGCAATGACATACTACGTCCGTCCCCAAGTAGGCTTAACTTATTCTCTGCAGTCCCTAATAGGTCGAACAGCTCGTGAAATTCAAGAGAGAATTCCAACGCCCTTCGCCCCTTATCAGAAAGCTTATCACACTCACCGTCGAGACTGGGACCGTGACAGGTGAAGCGTTCTCGATATACCAATGAAACTACTGGCTGAGATAATATTTCACAGCGTTAACGGCTGCTGCAAGTATTATCCTTTATCTTGCGTTGCCCCATAGCCAGTTGTTCAACATACCGGGTTACATGACCGGCAAGGTCTATGCAAACTCTGTGTTGCGGATAATCAACAGCCGAAATCGGACTGCGAATTCCTGTGGACATAAATACGTTTCCGATTTCATTTGATAGTTGCTTTGTCTCGCAACCAAGCTCCAGATCAGTTGATGAAGAAAACCGCAATAGCAGCACCTCAAATAAGGGAGAGGTAGTTTAAGTGCGCTTTCACTCTGGACAATTTAGATTTATCGTACAGTGGGGGCATGCTGTTGTATATTATACGCCCAGATTATGCGTGTGTGTGGCGGAAGGAGAAAGGGTTTGGGACTATTATGAAGGTATTATATATAGTTGGCGGAACTGTCTGGACATAGAACGCATTATTATGTTTATTTCTTTCAACTTATATCTCCGTCTATCACGCGATCGCTAGAATTATTGGTTGCAGTGATTATTCTTGTCCGTGACCCCCTAGCTAATAAGGGCCCTAAAGGGCAGCACGACTCATCTTTCTACTTTGCTGGCCCGCCCCTAGAATGAATGCAGAAAAATCACTGTGTAGTTTCAATCCAGTAGTGGATTGTGACTTCCCTTCAATCTTGGGATTCACAGGATCACATTTTTGTTTCCGGAAGAACAGGCTCGATGTGACTCAAGTTCCGAGAGTAGGTGCCCCCAGGCTTGCCGAGACTCCAGCATGTCCATGTGACCTCCGGATCCGGCTGGATGAGGTTTGACTCAAAGTGCTTCCACTGGCTGAGCTAGCCTAAGCTGAATTTTGTCTCCCATTTACAACACCACATTGTGTCGTATGGCAGGTATTCAACATCCGGATGTACAAAAGAAGGAGATCGTTGTGCTGGGTGCAGGTGCACATACTCTCTTGGCTCTTGTCAACTTCGTGAGACGACCATTTGTTAGGAGTCGTTGGACTAACAACCGCGATTGTAATTCAAGAGCAAGGAGACTATCGCGTTACGATCGTTGCCGATGTCTTTCCAGGGGATGAGAGAAGTTCAAGATACACAAGCCAGTGGGCTGTCAGTTAATCGCTACCGAAGTTTGTTCTTCTGCTCATCTCAGACTATATGCTACAGGGAGCCCACCATGTATCCCTTTCCGGATCGGACACTCGACTCCAAAGTGAGCCTATGCGTTGCACACACTGCGGGCATGACTTGAGCGTCTTCGAGAAATCGATAGGGGGACCTTCGAGTACATGTGGAAATTATCGGAGCCCGGTACAGGTTTAGCCGAGGGATGTTTCCTGCGACTCAAGCAACAAGAGTTCTATCGAAGTGGATACGAAACCGGGCAGATACTGGATTATCCTAACGTGAGTTCATTCGCTTGATCTGCCCTCATACAGTATTCCGGCGTAGTAACTCAAGCGCCCAATAGTTGCGTGAATTATCCGAAAACGAGCTGATCACAAGTGCCGTGCGAGGCATAGAATTCGAGACCGTCACCATCGATGTCCCATTGTATCTTCACTACCTTAAAGCCCGATTCCTCTCGAGAGGGGGTTCAATCTCGCGCGGCACAGTCCAACACATCGACCAGCTCCTGGAGGGCGGGCCATATGTTTTCCACCATGACTACCAGACACGTGCGCGGCTGGCACGCAAAGTTCCTGTAGATGGGTTAGTTGTATGTGCAGGTTTGGGAGCTCGGGCACTTGGTGGAGTAGAAGATGAGAATCTTTTCCCTACTCGTGGGCAGACGGTGGTTCTGAGAGCTCCGTGGGTGAGAACTGGAAGAACGCTAACCGGGAAGGATTGGACGTACGTTATTCCGAGGCGGGGTGGCGATGTTGTCGTTGGTGGGGTTAGAGAAGAAAACGATTGGTATGGTGATTCGTTCTATCCCTTTGTCCGACCGATCATGATACATTGCAAATTAGGTATCCCCTTGCCCAGATCGGAGACGAGGCTGGATATTCTGAAGCGGGTATTGGTCTTATTCCCCGAAGCTAGCACCACCACCAGCGAGGATGGAAAGGGAGCCTACTGTGGATGATTTGCTCCCATTAATAGTAGAGGATGGGTGTGGGCTGCGGCCAAGCAGAAAGGGGGGGGGCACGATTGGAAATAAAGCAGGTGGAAGCCAAAGACGGGCGTACTATTCCCTTGGTCTTCAATTATGGGTAAGTGAGCTTCATGACCATCCACTCACCATAGCGACTCATTCGAGGATATAGGCATGGAAGTAGTGGATATATTTCTTCCTGGGGTTCTGCATTTACCTGTTCTCGGAATGTTGGTAGGAAACCTAGGACATTGAGCAACAATGGGCATACCATTCCAAGATCGTTCCACAAGGTGTATTGATGTAACTCAAAAAGTTCTATATCACTTGTTCTGGTCATGATACGAGGCTGTGGCCATCTAGGCGACAGGTGGCAATGACGACCCGATGATCTGATACATTAGTGCGCCCGAATCCTGACCTGTTGGATATTGAACGTCCTATCATCCCACCAGTATCAAGTATCTTCTATTCATGGAGAAACATGGTAACGGAGACATCAAAGAAGCCCGAGCCATTGGTGCAGGTATGTTTTTTTATCACAACCGCGGCCACGGCTGATTTGAGGCGACCCTGCCGATGCTTAATTACGTTTAGGGGTCATCGGACTGACAATTGACGCTGATAGTACAGGAAGGGGTGGATATCATGTCGCCATTCTTGTTGAACGTTTTCCTGGGGACAAAAGAATGCACACTCTTCCAATTGTTGGGCGGTGAGCGACTGTTGCGATATTTGGATTTGGCCGAAGCTGTGTAATTGAACCAGCTCTATAAGACGCACACCACGTTATGATTGCAGGGGCGGATCCCAGACGAAGAGTAGGTCGTACTAGCCCGGGTCACTAACGGGGCGATTATATAGGGCTGGAATTGGAGACATGGAAGCATTCAGAACCAGGCACCGATACTGGGGGGGGCGTTTATAGGGTTGCCGCGGGTAGAATGCTCCCGTCACAAAGGGAAGTTCCCCGGGTGCTCTAGTAGTGTGATGTGTTATTGAGAAGTGGAAAGGAAGCAGTTAGATCTCTGATTCGTTTATCGTCGACTCGTTACTTCTAGCTCCGGAACTTGAAACCCGAAGAACCATATCCCAAGGCTCAAAGTGGGCTGACGGCTGACACGGTCAGTACTGATTTGCTAAAAATTCCTTAGCTGATTGTACCACAGACTTTTCGCGAAGGATGGACACATTGTCCGTATGTACATCAATGCAGCAAATTTTCTGGAATTGTTGAAAGAGGGTCTGATCTCCGGAGAGATGATCGCTCTACAGTAGCGGTGTGATCGAAAAGCGCGCGGATAATTGACATTTGGCGGTAAATGATATGTACACATAGTGCACAAGCATCACCAGTTTAGCCATCGCTGGATATACCATACCACCATCTTCTCGGCCTGAAGGCCCCGGATTCGTCCTTGTTCAAAGTCCGCACGGCCGATGAATGGACGCCTGTCCCGGAGGAGAGGTATCCAATAGCGATCGGTATCCCACATTTTATCGAGTGGGATAGAGGGGTAACTCTTTGTGCTTTCCCGATGCGGACAAGGAGAACCATTCTGGCCTCATTTCAGTCTGTTCTGCGTAACATCAGTCGAGGTAGGGTGGTGTTAAAATATGACATACTCTGCTATTGTACCATCGTAATCCTCTGCGAGATAGATATCGATGTGGAAGGCTTTTTCTGCTCCTTTGTTGATGAAAAGGAGAACACCTGCGTGTTTGAGAGTAGCCTTGATACCCGCTTCTTCCTGAAAAAAAGGTTACTTGTGTCCATCGACTCTTAAAAATGAAATTAGGCCCTGCCTCTAGCTCTCGAAGGGCGGCCTCTAGCGATGTTTCCCCTGGTTCGACTTTTCCTCCTGCATTTTAATTCACATGAGAAGCGTCTACCTGGAAGGAGGAGGTTGTCAATACCAAATCCGTTGTACCTGCAAGCCGAGGTAGATTTTGATCGGTGATCATAGGAAGGCATTTAGAAGGAGCACCTACTTTCCAAGGCCAAATCCCCGTTTCTTGTACCCAAGGAGGATCTGAAGACCATAATATTTGATTAATTATACCATTTAGATTGAGGAAGGTTACCTTGTCATCTTTTATGATGTGTGAATTGGTGTAGTATTTGATTGGAAGCAAGGGTAACCATTCGATGTCATCGCCTCCACTTGTATGGCATTCCAATTTACCGCTCAACCCGGGGGGTATCTGATCGTTCGACATGCACGCGGGGGGAGGGAGTGATGTGATATATCAATGATGATCCAATCAGCCAGTATACTTAGTGGCCCCAAATCGGCTATTTGCAAATATTAGGAGTCGAAGTCTCGTGGAGCAGAGATCCGAGTTCTAATTCGAGGGCTGAGCACCAACAAGGACGATGGGTCAAGCCCCTTGTCTGTTGCGTGAGGAACAAGAGTGAGGGCTAGAGGGGTTATTGGCAGCCACTTATTCTTGGCACGGAGACCGCAAGATAACATATAGGTGTCGTGGATCAACACAGCTTTTGTCGGCACATCCTTACAGCCCTCATCATAAGCCCCAATTTTTTTTTCACCCCAGAAACAAACAGGCAGGCACAGTCGTTTCCAACCTCCCAGAGCATTTCAAGTAGTGCAGCAAGGTGATTAATTTATTTTAATGTGTACGGTGCAGCGACCTGAGATGGCTGCTTATGTCAGCTCAAACTCCACCTCGTCCTCTGCCATCATTAGACGGGGCACTCGCCATGGTCACTACCCCGGTCAAGAGACACGCCTCAGGGTCTCCAGACGGCGAGCGGGCACCAAAGAGACAGGCTCCCTCGTCGCCTGAGGAGGGCGAGCTCGACGACGCTTCCCCACCCACCGGCCAGGCTTCTGCCCCCGCTCCGACGTTCCCTCCCAAACCTGCCCCTGCTAAAACCAAGGTCCCTTTTCCCTTCAAGAAAAAAGCAGATAATCCTCGGAGTACAGCACCCGGCGTTGCTGCTGAAATTAAGGATCCGGTTGCGAATGGAACATCTGACAGACCCGAGGCCGATGAACGCAGGGTGCGTGATAGGGAACGAGAAAATGATTCCAGGCGGTGGCCAAGCCGGGGTATGGATCACTGGGAACCCTCGTACTCCAGAGGCTCTGATCGCACCGACCGCTACTACACCGCATCGTCAAGGTGGCCACCTCGCGAACGAGAAAAGCCACGCTCTCCTATTGCCGGATATTCACCTCGGTCACGTTCTCCTTCGTCACCTCCGTCCTTGCATCATCATGAAAAACACAGATTACCTCCTGCACGCAGCCCTGAACCGGCATTTAGCCCTATTCCACGACGGGACTATGACAGATTCCATGACCGACATCGAAACGATTCATGGAGAACAAGGGACGATGATGATGACAGGAGATATAGAGGCGGACGATTTGATGACAGTGAACGTTATTATCGTCCAAGAGGATGACAGGGAATGGACAAGGAGAGACGATGATCGAAGGGGTGACCACCGACGTGAAAATAGTCGTGAGGAGCGGACCCGTTGGGATTCTTATCGTCCTGTCTCCCCGCTTCCATCATCTTTCTCAAGACCTAGTTCCCCTACTCCTAAACCGCCTCCTAGTGTCCGTGCCTCCTCCCCGGACGAAGCGGCTCTATCTTCTCCTCCCCCGCCAGAAATGCCGCCTCCACCACCACAGTCGCCACCCCCTCCGCCGCCTTCCGACTCTTCCCAAAAGGACCAAACCCTACCTACGATACACGCCACGGTTTCTATCTCGATGAAGCGCCCCCCAATCAGGGGTCCTTCCCCGCCACACGTCTCCCTCACTGCGGCACCTCCTGTAAAACCGCCGCCACTTGACAAACGGAGTGGAAAACCCGAATCCAAGCCTCCGGAAGCCGCAAAAGCTAGACCTGCCCGTAGGAAGGAATCTGTTTGTCGTACTGCCAAGGAAGAAATGGCTGTATACGGTCGCGAGTTCGTCGGCTGTGGGCAGCAGTCAGATTACGACCTCACAACCAAACTTGGCGAAGGTACCTTTGGGTATGTATCACTGAACTAGCTCCCTGGACTTCAATAACCAGTGTGACTATAGCGAGGTACACAAAGCTATTAACAAGAAAACTGGAGCTGTTGTCGCGCTGAAGCGCATTCTGATGCACAACGAGAAGGAGGGCATGCCTGTGACCGCACTACGAGAAATCAAAATCTTGAAGGCGCTGAAGCATCCATGTGTTGTGAATATTCTTGACATGTTTGTTGTGCGCAGTGAGTTGTGTTTGGGCTGTCGTCAGAACCGAGCTCACAGAACCCAGGTACAGAGAAAGACCCGTTGTCTGTCTACATGGTTTTCCCCTACATGGATCATGACTTGGCCGGTTTGCTAGAAAATGAACGGGTCAAGCTACAACCAAGTCACATCAAGCTTTATATGAAGCAGCTACTCGAAGGCACCGAATATATGCATCGTGTACGCTACAGAGCTGCGGCTATGCTTCAATGTGATGCTTACTTTTACTCACTTGCGTTCAGAATCACATCTTGCATCGTGATATGAAGGCGGCTAATCTACTCATATCTAATACCGGATCTCTCAAGATTGCTGATCTCGGTCTTGCTCGTTCATTCGATCCGAACGTCACCCGCGGAGGTCTTGATCCTCGTGGAAGGGAGAGAAAGTATACGAACTGTGTCGTGACGCGATGGTATCGTCCACCAGAGCTTTTGCTAGGTGCGAGGCAGTACGGTGGTGAGGTTGATATATGGGGGATTGGGTATGCTACGCCCATTGTCCTTTTGTTGCTCGTTACTCAGTCCGTGTTATAGCTGCGTACTGGGCGAAATGTTCTCTCGTCGACCGATATTACCCGGAACCTCGGATTTGGACCAACTGGAGAGAATTTGGCAGTTGTGCGGTACACCCAATCAACACACGTGGCCTAACTTCGATGCGTTGCCAGGATGTGACGGCGTCAAACGGTTTGGAACACTTTATGCAAGAAGGGTCAAATCGGCATATGAAAGGCAAGTTCTTACTAGGATTACTATATTATCAATTTTGTCTGACGGATAATTTGCAGTGTCGGCACTGAGACCGCGGATTTGCTTGATAAACTGCTAATATGCAACCCGCGAGAGCGCATTACTGCTGCTCAAGCACTCGAACATGACTATTTCTGGACCGACCCCCTCCCTGCAGATCCGAAAACGTGTGTTCCACATTTTGCTCATGTCGTCCCTTTGGCTTATTTAGCTATTTCTAGATTACCTGTATACGAGGCGTCGCACGAGTTCGATAAACGAGCGCATCGCAACCACCACCCGCCTCCTGGGCCCGGACCAGGGCCTCATATACCTAATTCACAGTTTAATCCCCCCGGACCTCCTGCACATTTCAACCGCAATGGTCCACCTCCCCCTAATTTCTTTCCTAATGGGCCACCAAACCCGCACCAACCGTTTCCTCCAAATGCTGGACTACCACCTCCCCATGGACCTGGACCGGGTTTCCCACCACCACCACCACATGGCTATCCCGGGAGAGGCCCACCTCCACGGGGAGTTTACCATGAGCACCACCGCGGTGGAAGGCCTAGTAGCTTTCACAATCGTAATGGAGGACATCGGGAGCCTCGTGAACCACACAGGGCGGCGCTCCCAAGGCCCCCGCATTTGCCTCCGAAACCTGTGGTACCACAAGGAGGACCTAACGAGCGTCCGCCTCCTGGGGGTGGACACCGGGGCGGTGGGGGTGCCAATGTCCAGTTGAACTATGGCTAAGTGGTTCAATTCAGTTTGCTGTTTTCTGAGGGATGTTATTTGCGCCTTGCGAGGTTGGGATTTGGTATCTTCTTTCGCCTGGGTTACATGTTTCGTTCCATTATGATTTACATTCAAGTGCATACCGTTATCACATTTGCTAGCATGAGTTTGTTTGTAGTAATGACACTAATTTTGAGATGTGACGAGTTGGTGGTTATCATACCTGAAGCTGGAGTGCGGGAGGGGTCTCTGAGTAAGGTTAGCAGGTGATTCGTTTGCCACCTAGGTGTCCCTGCCGTTTATCCGTTCTACGATGCTAGGTTAATGCTAGTTAGCTTTCAGACCGACTTGGGTGGTTGCCATCACGATGGGTAGACAATTATTGATTGGTCTCTTGTCCTCCAGAGAAATGAACCTTGGACTAAATGTAGAGATTTCGTGTGATGTATTGATGGAGATAAATGTGAAATGACTCCAGTACTAATAAATACTAGGCGGCATGGTCGCGTAAATTCCACAAGCCTTAGTTTTCGTTGGTGGCGTTCCCGGGCTTCTTGCTCTTTTCTAGGCAGCTGTTCGGACCTTGATATGCTCCCTTAGAATTGGTTTCTAGTTTTTGTAATCTCAATGATAGGACTCTGGCAGAATCTAGAGTCCAACTGAGTCCAGTAAACAGCTGCACTTGGAACGTATTGAAGAACTTGACGAAGTGTAGTGCAGCTCCGCTAATCGAAAATTTCTTGCACCTTGTATCGCAGGAAATCCTACTATTTTTATCTAGTCCGATTCATAGACTCGATCCGCACCCATCTCATCACACGGCGGCATCATCACGAAGAGAGTCCAGCTCATCCAGAGGGTGCCGACAATCATGTACAAATAGGTGCTTACTATATCCGTCTCTCCCACGATATACTCAAATTTTCACTTCACGACGATCATCACCTGCTTGTGAACGAATCTCTGTGTGCCCTGTGGGTTTGACAGCTAAATGCTACTCGTCGAAGAATAATGTAGCTTCGTTTTCGCTAGCAACTCTATGCTTGTAGCAAGCGATGATGGATTTCTAGATAGTGACGAAAGCTACAGTCGAGGAATCGAGTTACCCCTCTACCTTGGTTCGCCCGCCTTCTGGCTGGTATGTTGGTAGAAAATTTTTCTTAACGCTCATGACATATTTTCCAGACATAACTATTTTATGTTATTGAATTTTTCCAACCTTGCCATGGCGATAAGTTCCTAACAATTCGGAAAAGTGGACAGTGCTACAGTGGTTAGGTCGCTATCCGGATCTCGCACAGCTCGACCGTGCCACATTACGAATACGGGGGACGTAGCAAGAAGGTGCGGAAACATGATTGGGCCGGCGTTATCGTTGGCTAGCGGCTTCAGCAATGTGCGAAACAAGATGAAATGATCTCTTGATTGTTCTAAGCTCTCAAGTGTAGCCTGCTACATGGCTTCTTTACTTGCCATGTAGCAAATTTGTCTGGGTCATCACCTTGCTGGTTTGCTCAGCGATGCAAACACTGTTCAATACACCTAATCCTAGTGTTGAGTCCGCCAGACGCAGGCATTGTCGACCCGTGGCACAGGGAGGATATTCCATTGGCGGTGAAAGGTCAGACCCTACCCCTGGACACACAGCACATCCGACTAAGCGTACATCTCGCCAACTAAAATAGTCTTTTTTTTGGCTTTGACGGACCACTAGCACCACAGCTGGAATACTGCTTCCCCATGAGGTCCAGCAAGCCATGTATCAACTCCCATATCAAATCCGCAGACAATAACCAGTCAAACGTCTCTACATCATCTGTCTCTTCTGAAATATAGCACCTCGAATTGATCAGGGAGTACCTCAATAGCTCCTCCCACATTCTCCAACATATGGCTCGGCCGATACTGTTATTGTACCACTGCTTTAACCCGCGAGACGGAAAATATTAAACAACTAATTACCTGCTAAACAGCTTGGTATTGGGGCATCACATTGAGCCGAGAATCACCGTATATAATAGCAGTCTTGGGCTTGATATCTTATTCCACGAAGATGTCCAATTACGGCCTAATGAACCCGTATCACATTGGTGTTCGGGTGGGGAATATGTCCGCGAACTGTTCCTCCGATGCTCTACAGTACAAACATTTTGCGAAGTTAGTGTATCTTATCAAACATTGATTATGCCAATGGCGGGTTCATCGCCAAATCAATGCCATCTGCCAATTGGGCAGCGAGCTGCCAACCATTTTAGATGATCCTCTCCCGTGGCCATTCACGGTCCGAGCTCAGGAAATGATATTCAGCCCTTCTATCACCAAATATGTTAGAACTGTGCTGATGAAGTGTCCTGAATTGACCATCAGGTTCACAGCCTTTGAACACATCCATATGGCGCCTTGGCTATTTTTAGCGTTTTTCAAGATGCAGCTAACCACTATTTGCTCCAACGAAACGTAGTGGAGCCCGAACGATGCGCATTCGCGTAACATATTACTGCCGGGACTGAGTCTCAACTCCTCCGGGGTCGCTCGTAGGGGGTCTGGAAATGCTCGCAGTGAGAGCACAGCTCTGATACTGTATATGATAATCAATCCCAGGAGGTCGGACCTTGATGTTCTTAATGCGCAAATTCAAGATCCTGAGACTGATACCGATAAATGCGTCCTCAGTCAGCAAGGGGTCATGCCATGTCTGGCAGCCGCTACTACTAGAGCCTCTCAGCCTTCCTCGCTCATAGCCATCTCAGAGCCCCGCGGGACCTGGGCCATCCTCCCCCTGAAAATGACCTGCCGTCCTGCTCTATGTCATAAACTCCTATTTTTTATTGCTCTTATGGGGTCTTCCCAAGGTATCCCTATCGCTTGGCAAGCAATCGGCGGCGGGAAAATGCTCCGGTATGGATCAATGTATCATTCTGCTCACGAATTTCATAACTGAGCCATCAGTCCAGGAGCCTAGGCGATGGGCAAGGAGAGATGAACCTTGTCTCTAGCAGAGACAACGATGGCGGCTCTGATAACAGCTCGACAGCCCTGACGGTCTTCTTGTACTTATTGGGAGATCGGGGTGTTGTTCTGATCGCGAACCTAATACTCGGAGGGATTTTCCTTCTTGCCATTGCATCAATACCGTGGTTGAGGAGGCGTAACATATCCTTTGGCTGGTTCAGGTTCTTTGAAAGGTTCGAGAGGAGTGGCCATAACGGTTTCAACCAACTGGTTTCCCAAACTGGGACAGCACTCTCTTCGCATAGGAGCTCCCTCCGGAGGCCAGCCACCATATTTTCATTCGATACATTCGACATACCATCTCCTCCATCAAATGCTCCGTCACAAGTATCCAATATTATTTTCGCGGAACCACGGGTTCCGCCCAACACACCAATGAACATCACCACCAGTGGAGGCACTAGCATTTATACGAACACCATGTATGCAAACAGCAGCAGCCAAGATTCGAGGCGTTGGTCGTTGACAACGTCAACAAGGACACAGGATAGAAGGAGGCTAGAACCGATGAGGGGTCCGTTTGTGCCTGGCGTGCCGAGAAGAGATGTAGATGTCGCAAGTTCTGTGGACTACACTCCTTCCCTTTCTGAGTTTCCAACGCCGCCGTCTGCATTGGCAACGAGAGGCAACTCGGAAGTATCCCTACAAACGGAGCTGGCGGATTTGAGAGTCCCAGATACGCCTATATCGCCTATAGCAGAGAGCCCAGATTCCGACGATGATCAATCGCCAATGAGTCCTCTCGGGCCACCGCCGCGAATCCGTCTGGGGTATGGCTCCAACGCTTTCAGTCAAATTAGCCTTACAACGTTGCCGGAGTACAATGAGGCGGATCGGATGAGTGTGTTATCCAGAGCACCAACGTACAGGTCGAATGCGCCCAGTGTGCGGGGTCCTCGGACGCCGCTCAGAACGACTAGGCCACCTCTCCCACCACCATCTAGCTATCCATTGGAGAAACTGCAGCAATAAAGTGGCTGTGAATTATTACGAACGCTGTAATAGTAGTATCTGGGGATATATGCTATCTTCCATGAATATTGTAGTATTAGGGTGTATTAGGGTTAAACTATTTAGGGGCGTCACCTGTGATTACATATCATGCACTTCACTCATTAACTTATTAAAGAATTGATTGATCGATGATGGACCAGTGCCAACAATGTTACGAAGCAAAAACACAGTCGAATCTGCAATGCCACATGTACCGGGCAGTATAGTAACAACTCAACTTTCGTCACAAGCACTTCGGGATTGCCAGGTTGCTTATCACTTAGTAATGTGTACCAGAAGTATCACAAAATTTTGGCTCCGAATAAGGAGCAAGTTAAATACTTATAAATACTGCCTTCAAGCCTTGGATGGGCCAAGTGCGCTCGGGTATCTTGGAGCAATTGCCACAGAAAATATCCTGCAGAGATAGATTATTTGGTCATATAATGTATATGGGCTGGAGTAAAGGTGAGTCAAATAACTTCTGACTGGAATCCCCAATTATTAATTGAGTGTTTCTAAGTTGAGGGGAAAGACTCGGAAGCACCAAAAATCATTTACATAGAGATGAGCAATAGGGTTCATGAGAATAAAACCCTACATTATGTGACTAGAGAACAAAAACGGTGCCCACCCCCTCACAAACCTTTCCTTCCACATCATCCACTGTGACCCCAGAATGGTGGGGATTTCATACATCTAAGTGTTGAAAGATTAAATTATGTCTATTAGTGGATGAATAAAAAAGGTATGAATTAGGGTGGGAATTTCATCCACTAAAATTTCATCTACCACTGGATTAAATATTCACATTGAGGTCATTAATATTGTTAAATTTTGTGTACCAATTTGGGCAATCCCAGAAATGCCCAAGCTTCGTTCTTAATATCTGTTGTCCTACTATAATATAAATTACAGTAGTTTACAATATGTATGTACCTCTTGTTGTTTTGCCCCCCATTAATACACCAAGCATTGTCCTCTCACAAATATTTCATGAGTTAAAAGGATGAAATTTCTTTAGTCTATAGCATGAAATATTGTGGGTAATTTCCATCCATTATTGGTGTATGAATTTCAAGCAGGTGAGGGGTGAAATCAGGGGATGAATTTCATTCATTATTTATGTATGAATTTTAGACAGGAAAAGGGGGAACATCTTACCCAATAATGTATGAATATTCTACACTATAAGGTCTGGAAACTCAGCATGAAAATGTATGAAATAATGTGATGAGTATTTGTGCTTGTTTACAAAGTCACTGGACTTGTTGAAGTTGAACTTGTCAAAATTTTGCCTTCAATCCAGTCTCAACAGTTACACTGAGTGTTATTGACCCAACAAAATGTTTGAAAATGCTCATGTCAGATTCCTTTTCGGAGTTATCAACTGTTGCCATCACATGCCATCAGTTGCCCTCAGAGATACTATCATGTGATCTGCTGATGTCAGACATTCTCAAAGGGTTGGAACATGCTTATGTCATATTCCTTTCTGGAGTTACTATCATGTGCCAGATGTCTTCTTGGAGATATCATGTCCCTTGGCTCCACAAGAGCTTAGGTCCAGCCAAAATGAAAATGAAATTCAAAGGAAAAAAAGCAATGCATTGATGCATTGTTTGTCTCAATTTTGTGCTCCTCCCATCCAACTCGAGATCAGCAAGAATGGCTGATAGTATGTGAAGATGTAGTAAATGCCATAAGGAAAAGATCCTTGATGAGCACAACTTTCAGACCAGGAATGATGGCTTTTTGAAAACCTGCTGTGATTGTCTAAACACATTGAAGGAGTCTTGCACAAACAAAGAGAATGCAAATCCATGTACCCATCTGAAACCTCAGGCCAAAATTAACCCAGTGAACCTCAGTAATTTTCTCACTTCTGAGATTCCTGAGAATGCAGCCTCTTATGATATTACTGGCTACATCAATCTTGAATTACTTCTAGTAGAGTCAGGGAAAGGTCCATGCAAGAAGGCTGATTATATAGTCAAGCAAATATGGGAAAGAATGAAGTGGTGCTTTGTGTATGATTGTAAATAATCTATTTCCCTGATGTGATCCTGAGATAGAATCAATATTCAAGGTACCACATTTTTATTTTTATTAACTCAACAATTTATTACCCAGGCATGGTAGCAGTCCAGGGTACAGTAGGGGACAAAACTGTTCCAATGTTTTTTCACATTGGATTAATTCACAAATAACTAGTCAACAACTAAAGGTATGAACTTCATACATATTTAAGTTGTAGATGGTGCTCAAACATAGCTACAAACAGATATCAACAGCATTACATAATGTCCTGATTATGAACAGAGTCTAAGAGGCTAAGTCTGTGATAGTGCGTCAATCAGAAGCCTTATCGTTTGCTCTACGTATATACCCCCTACAGCACTTACTGGATTCCAATGGTCCTGCAATTATCAAAGTATTGGAAGGGTATTCACAAGTTAAAGTGTAAAGGCGCATGCTCGAATATGCCAATACTAAGCCTACACAATGAAACTGATATGCAGATATCATTAGTGCACAAGCATTTATTAAACCGGATAAGTGAAGGGGTTGGTGAGGTGGTTTAATGGTGTGACCGACGCAAGTCTGGCAGGTGTTCACCAAAAATTGTTGATAAGGGTGGGAGGTGAACTGAGGTCCTGGCCAATTGGAGGCATGTTGTGGTTCAATTAATAGGTATCATGTGGCAGCAAGTGCTTAGGAAAGTGTGAAAAATACAGACATACTTTGTTCACGTATCTTTCTGGAGCCTCTTTGCTCATGAAAGGTAGGGATGCTGTCAAGTCCTTGAATAGTGGGTGGCAGGCGAGACCACCCCCTATAGGGCCAATTGCAATGCCAGGAGGAACTGGAAGACCACAAAGCCACTGGAGAGCTTTTGCAACCTTTTTGGGGGCATCACGGGCAGGGGTGGTGTTAGCCTCGATGTATTTCATGACGAGATATGCTATCTCGCATTCGGAAGTGAAGTAGTCGTAGACCTTGGGAATATGTGGTGCATTCGGGTCACCGTCTGTGAGGTCAGAGATGTACTCTTGGGTCTTGCATTGGAGGTACAGGGATTCATGGTGGTCATATTTGATGAAACAGCCCCCAAAGAATGTGCAGGGTCTGGAGTGGTGCTTCCACTCGAATGACTCCTCTAGTCTCTGGTGCTCTCCACAGTGAGTAATGATCGCGAGTTGAAGAGCAGACAGCGTATTGGACGGCATTATGAGGTAACCTGGAGGAAGAGGTGAGAGAGTCTCTCGTGCTTGGGCCCTAGAGCCTAAGACTTTTGTCATATAAATATTTGACCTTCGCCGCCACGCTCGTGGCTGGGTAAAAGCCAGAATGAATCGATACTGACGTTTCCAACAGCTAATGGAAAACTAGGTGGGAGGAGCTACATATCCTCGCACCTCATGTGCAGTGTTATGCAGTAGGCCTCGTCATCCACAGCCATGAGGGCCCACCCTACAACTTGACAAGGACATGATCACCCATACGGAACCAACGACGAATGGAGAAGGGAGACCTCAACAAAATTATCTTGGTAAGGTACATCAAGAACAGCTGTCGAGTTTTTGGTTTCATACACACACTGACAATATAATGTCCTCCTGAAACATGGTTGAGTCTGCAATGCCACACATACCACGCTATATAGTAACAACTCTCGTCATAAACACTTTGGGACGGACAAGTGTTCTCCAGATAAGATAATAATAGCTACGTTGCTTATCGCTTAGCAATGTGTACCAGAAGTGCCACAAATTTTCGGCTCCGAATAAGG
The DNA here is from genome assembly GCA_004296355.1 of Lepiota venenata. Lineage (NCBI taxonomy): Eukaryota > Fungi > Basidiomycota > Agaricomycetes > Agaricales > Agaricaceae > Lepiota > Lepiota venenata. Next base: position 664,321 of record RCFS01000022.1, read on the forward strand.
AGCAAGCTAGGTACTTTTGAAACACTGCCTTCAAGCCTCAACGCCTCACTTATCGTGGCACTTGCTAAGATCAAGCATTGGATGGGCCAGGTACGTTCGAGTATCTCTGGGCACTTGCCACAGAAAATACCCCACAGAGATGGATTGCTTAGTCGTGTAACGTGTATGAGTCGGAGTAAAGGTGGGTCAAAAATCATCTGCCGGAATCCTCGATTATTATTAATTAAGTGTTTCTAAGAATCGATTCTATTCGGCAGGTCAGTACCACCTCCGGAAACGGCCGCGGCGAAATATGTATTTCCTGCATCTCTTCAAAGTGGTCTGTAGAGCATTATACATAGGTAGGCTAAGGCTCAGAGAGGAGTTGCTCTGAGACTAAGAAGCGCAGACAGCACGGTCGCGCAGGACGCTACAGTCCAACCACGATCGCTCTCGGTCATCGCAGAAGCTTCTGATCGGCCTTGTAATCTTCACGAAAGAAATATTACGCTACCCATCCATATGACGTCCTTACAAAAGTAATTCACCCTTCTCGTGCCTGTGGTGACAGTAGGGGGAAATAGTCATGTGAGTATCGCGCATACTGTGCGGGAGTGGTGGGTTCGAGCCTCGAAGAGGGCTCGAGACACCAGGTGGTGAGGCCGAGAGGGGAACGCAGACGGGTCACCCCAGGCGATCGCCAATCGGCTCACTGCGCGGTCACCACGACAACGACATCGCGTAGGTAAGGTAGAATATTGGTAGTAGTAGTGTAACTGGGGTAATGTCCAGGTAATCTGGACTGAGGGAAAATATATATGTTAAAGCATGAGACTAATCATGGGAGTGGTGGGTGGGGAAAATATTTAAGCTGAGAACGAAGGCCGGACTCAAGCCCGACACTAGAGGGGGGAGGGGAAGCGGACAGCAGACTCGGAGCTACGCTGCACCGAAGTCATGCCCGTGACAGTCACGCCGCGGCACGAGAAAACGCACCTAGCTCGTACCTCGCTAGGTGCTTCACAATACCTAGAAGGTTAGATCCCATCAAAGCTCCTTGCCGAAGGTATATATAATCGAGCATAGTTCAGGATATCAAGAATACTTCTCATCTCAACCGCACTCCAACTGCTCAAGATGACATTCCCCTCGGGGCCTTTCTATATCCGGAACATCACCTCCCCAAACGCTGTAATCGATGTTGCGCCTCCTCAAGTGCCTGTTCGTATCTTCCTTCACATCTACACACACCAGCCCAATGCTCAGATTGTAGGGATCGCGCCTCATCCTTAAGGATCCAATTCCTGGCAAAAAAAGCCAACTCTGGGAGTTCAAAAACGGAAATATCATCAATGTTGAGTTAGGATTGTGCATCCAAGGGGCTTCTAGTGAGTCTCAGAACAATGTCGACACGGTCATATCATTACATTCTGCTCTTTAGGCACAGGCGAATCTGGGCCCTTGACTGTCGCCGAGGCTGGTGGTATTGACCAGGAGTGGGGCTTCGAGAAGGGCCGTCTGGTGTCTGAGGAACTTACAGATGTTGTGTTCGGGGTCAAAGATGAAGCATCTCCTGGACAGCTTGTTATAACACAGTCGGCTGGTGATAACCCTAATCAATTTTGGGAGCTTCCTACTAGTATCTGAAAGTTGTACCTAAATCGAATTTCCTCCGATGCCAAATTAAATCCATCTGTCCTGATACGCGTATACATTTTCTGAGCTTGATTGGAACGACCTTCAGGGTTAGGGCCTATCACACGCAGATTTAGGTGGTCGTAAGCATATGACCTTACAAGAACAACCCCAAGCTAAGATGAACGTGATCGGGACTTGATACTAAAAGTGGCCATCAGAAAGACTTGCACTGGAAGAAGCCCGCTACTCAAAGGGTTTGAAAGATTGTAAATACTATACTAGGTACAACTGGATTTTCAGTTGATCGACGGGTTCAAGAGGAAAGTATTAGCTCCAGGTCAAGTAGGGAATTTAGGAAAAACTGCTCAAGAATATATTATTGCAAACGTAATCAATTACTACACTAATCTCCAAATTCCGTCAGTATACGAAAGTCTGATCTCTGAGTTTGTTGAGAAGTTAAATGGGAAAGGAGGTGTGGCGGTACTCTCCCCGACAAGAATGCCGGTATGCAACTGTGGGTCAAAGAAAACCGAGTACGCCTTACTCGGTAGAATATTGCTCGTTGAGGATATTGGAACCTCTGGAGAAGCAAAGATGGGGGAGAATATTTCTTCAATCGAGTCGTAGAGTTCGACCACGGTACGGGCCGGGTTTTTCCATTGATTCTGAACTTGGAATGGTTTATCCACGAGAAAGGAACCAGAGACGTTGATGGTGCCATTCGCAGCAATTATGGCACCCTGGCCTGTATCAATGCCGACGATGTCGGTTGTGACTATGGCCCTAGGATTCTTGATATTTTCGCTGATTTAGTGCAGTGAGGATGATGAATGAGTATTCGCCGTATGCTTACCCTTGGCAGCCTGAGCCCCGTAATCCCATAGATTTGGTATGCTTCCTTCCATTGGAACATGATATTGGGCCCGAGATCCTTGGAAAGAACGGCAGCGAAAACATAGTTTCCCTTTTGGGCTGTCCCATTGAATGATACGTCTCTGGTAAGGCAGAGATTATATTGGGCATTGGAGAGAATCTCCAAATCCTTATGGCTAATGGCGATTCGGAGGGTGAAACTAGCCATATTATCGACCTATCAAGAGGTGAGCAGAATGACAATTAAGGCAACTTTGCGGGCGTACAGCACTAGTGTTGTGATCCGGCTACAGATAAGGGCAATCTATCAGCTCTGTTTAAATACGTTCGTGGTGGGCGTCACTGTCACATCAACATGGATGTTCCATTTGTCAGACGTCAAACCGGAACCAGACGAGCGCACTGCTGCCCGGTACTTTTCAAGACTGTAACCGGATCGTTAGTACTATGTACTTATGCCGGAACTACATTACACAAGTAACCGTCATCCCAATGGCAGCCACCAAGCGGTGATCTATTATTGTCCACACAAGTGACAAAAAACGTTGAGGCTTGGGATCCTGGACGTGATGAAAAGTTTCGGATGCAGCGAAAGAGGGGATGCATCGGTAATGGATGGAACACAACGAGTTGCCTTGAAAGGCACGTACCGGAATAAGAGCGCTTATAAAGCACTTCGGCCGCGGTGTCCCCGAGAGCCTGAGCTCGCTACCCAATGACTGACACCTTGATTCCTTGTTTGCTTGGTGATGGACAAAGTAACTATAAGGTCGTGATAACTGGAAACAGTGGTACGTCAGGGCTGTCACTCTGGCATCGTGCGGGACGTCTAATTTGAACGACATTCTAGGGGCAGGAAAGGTTGTTGTTCGTGGATTTTCCTTTATCTGAACTTATCGATTATTAGAGCACCCTTGCAGAGGCGTTAGCGACGAAATTGGGTATACCGTTCATTGCACTAGATAAGCTAAACTGGAATCCCGGATGGCATAAGACACCCACAGCGGAGTTAAGGACTCGAGTTCGTGATGTATTGGCCAAAACCCCGCAAGGATGGGTTGCGGACGGAAACTGTAGCCTCGTTCTAGATGAAGCCACAGACATCCTGTGTATGGACACGCTTCTCTCCTTTCTATTTAGTATGTGACTGAGAGGATATTGCAAGGGCTCGATCCGCCTTTGCTATTGTATTTTCCGCGTTTGGTCCTAAGAACCTTTCTGAGATTGTTCCGCTTGAAGGAGCCTTGTAGTCCCGGATGTAGGGAGAGTTTTGTTGAGACGTTCTTTTCAACGAACAGCATTTTGTGGTGGTGCCTGACCCACCACACTCTGGTTCGACACCGAAACCAAGGAATGATGAAAGATATTGGGCTAGGAGTGGGCTTGAATGTGGATAGGAGACGAATGCGGAGAATTGGGGGGTGGGGGGCAGAATTGAAAAAATGGCGGGGCGACGTTGACCTGTTGCTAGCAGCGAAGAAGGGATTGTGATACTTTTTGCAGTGGGCGAAGTTCAAGAGTCTAAGCCTGTGGCAGTACGTCAATCAGAAGTGTTATAGTTTGCTCTACCTCCAGGCTCCTACAGCCTTTACCAAACTCTGACAGTCCTGCAGTCGTCAAGGTATTATGTTACTATGTAGGGGGATATTCATGGGTCGGCGTATGAAGGCTGCTCATATGCTCGGGTACACCAGCTGCTATGAGTTGAGACAGAGTCGACTGATCGCCAGTGCATAAGTGTCTGTCACTAACTTATACCTGGTTGTTGAGACGCCCGCAGAATGTGACAGTGTGGCTGGAAGGGGCGAGCTCTCAGCAAGTCAGCAATTAGAATTTGCTCTCTAAATTCACATTCCTTATTCGCAACCATGTGAGGATATAACTACAGAAACATAGGGTTTGCACATGTTCACCGTGAACAAGACGACGCAGAGGTTCTAAGACCTCCACCGCCATGCAGTATAGTTGACATCGGCGGATTGTTGGTTCATTTAATAGGGGTTTCAGATGAAAAGAAAACTCTTCATCACGTGCAAAAGCCCCATCGATAGATTGGCCTCGATGCTTTTAATTTACCAGCGACACCGCTATGTTGAAGTAAAGTATCCTCGAGCAATAGATCCCAGTAGTCGGGTAGACAACTGTCTACCAGCGACATACGGTGAAGTGCAGAGAGTGAAGACCGGCTATGTATTTGGGTGGCAGCGGGGGGGACACGAAGTTCATGCTGTGATGGAGATAGGTAGGACAACGTTCGAAACCTTGTTTTGATTCTGTCTCGGAAGATTTAATCGGTTCATATTATCGATGACGATGGAGCTGTCCTTTAGAAAGTGAATTGGGCTGTCAAAATTTATCCATTGGTCGATTCAATTTAATGCACACGTATAATGGGTTACATTATCTTGAACGTCGGTGGACGGCAAGAAATTGTAAGGTTCAATCCCTTAGATAGGGAAGACTCGTTTTGCTTGGTTCGGACATAAAAAGAACAAGAACGCAAGATTGATGTCACCATATAACCCCTAACAGAGGCACGTATGTTCGGAGTGGAACTATTTATTTCAGCCCTGGACAAAAGAAAGTTACCAGTAGGGCATCCCCGTAAGACCCTCGTAGTGCTTCAAGACCTTCGCGACCTCATGTCCGGTTAAGAAGCGGTGCGCCAATAACAACTGTTGGCCATGAGTATTGAACTCTCGTTTGTAAGAAAATATAGGGCTCACAAGTAGCCAGTACCGCAGCGCGTTCCAACCTGCGGCTTGATGTATCATCCTCCAATACATATCCACAAACGCAATCGTTCCTTTGTAGTAATTCTCGATGAACTGGTTTCTAATGAGAATTCACGTGGGCCGGTGAGTGGAAAAGAGTTGGGACTGAAGTAAGCAAGGTTGCTTTTACCTGTTCAGCGTGATCCATCTCGCCCATAGAGCATGCATGATTTTATGTTCATCCTTGACATCATCACTCTCGAAAATCTCCTCTTCCCGATCTAGAACAGCCCAATCCAAAACGCCAAAAGGCTCCATAGGAAGTGTATTCAAGAGATCGAAGAGGCTCGCGCCACTTGGCCGACAAGAGTAGTATATATCAGGACCTTCATGTTCTGATTTCACCGGTAAGTAAGGAGGCTGTGCAGCAGGGCCCAAGGGATCGTGTGTAGGGGGAGGAGTAGGATAAAGACGACCCGCCGGTCCAGGTGTATATTCAGTGCGTATTGTGCTCAGTGTCTGTTCAGTACCTTCGGTTGTGCTGGTAAGAACTGATCGAGAGCGAGTGCTCCACATAGGGGTAGCCGAAACGGATCGTGTCCCGGGGGGTTCATCGGGGTAAGGTGTTTTCAAGGCAATGGGTCCGGGGGTCCCTGACCTCTTGAAGGTGACCGACCCACGGTCCGCCGTTGTTCCTGCTTCTGGGATTGGTGGCGTTCTCATTTCCGTCCGTGACTCTCCATCCGGCAGCGTTTGGGATAAATGTGCTGGTGACAAAACTGCTCGAGTCGCTTGGAGCCTTGCGGGTTCTGGCTCTTCCGTTTGGTGTAATTGTGCTGGTGTAGGAGTGGCACTACTATCAATGGTCGTGGCATCGGGTGGTGGTCCTGATAGCGAAATTTCTTGTGGCTCTATCTTCGTCGGAACATTGTCGGGTTTGGGGATGAAGTCATACGATCTGCAGGTCTTGAGCTATCTCTTTCCAGCAGAGATGATAGTTAACATACCTTGCGTGTGACGTATCTACGATAACCTCAGGGATCAAGATAAGAATCCACCATTCCGGTTTTCCCTACTCCCAAGTAAGAAGAAGAAACCTGCAGGTGGCATGACCCACTGACCTGTTTGCTCGTCCTCTGCTCCCAGCGCTCTAGTATCACTTCTGGATGGTCCCAGTAAATATGACACCTGAGCATCTCATTATTCGAGAACGTTCCGTGTAATTCGCAGATTGGGCAGAGCCAGCGTGAGATATAGGTCTCATAGGTTGATTCGGTGTACTGATATCGTACAAGTATTGGTATCTTTGGTTTTGATTTGGTAGTCTTGATGCCTAAAGCAATGCAACGAATGCGGAAGCCTCGACGTAAGTTTTTTCGGAGGAATGGAAGTTGCCCTGTTTTTTGCATGCGGACAGAAGCCATACTCAGCTCTTCCAAGGCCGCCACAAGTCGATCGGGGAGTACATGCTGAGGGCTTCGGCGGTTGAGCAGGGATCGGTGCGATCTGGGGAAGGGGGATCGTGATCGTGGGCTGAGGAGGTTCAATTATGGTGATTTCATTCTCAGAGAGGGGATCCCGTTTGTCGGCTTCTTTAGGTCCTTGATCATCGTCGGTATCACTGAGAGAGATAATAGAGTCTGATTCGCTTTCGCTGGTAGATGATGTGGCCGTGCCGGGACTATCCTCATCCGATGTTGCCGGGGTATACTTGGTCTTCCGCGCGGCTTTGACTGTTTTGGCGGCTACACGACTGATGACGACAATTTCCGGATCATCAGTTGACAAATATTAGGCAAGGCAACGAGGAAGCCTACCCATCCCGGAGAGCCAGCCCTGGCAACGATCGCTGCTCTGGTGCTTGGTCGACGTCCATAGGGCTTTCCCTACCATCAGAGTCCGAATCCGAGTTCGAGCCCGGGTCTTGGATCACACGGAAGGCTGGATCCAAGTACGACTTTCTCGGGGGCTCCGTAGAACTTTGTTTGAAAGGAGCATGATAACCAAGTTCACCGAGTTTGTTCATACGACGGTCAGCCTTTTGCCGGGCTTCGTAATCAGCGTCTTGGTGTTGCCAAAAGGGCGCAGGACCGCCCGTGGATTTGTTGATCTGGATCGGAGGTCGTTTCTTCTTGGACGTTGGTGTCATGCGACTGACGTTCAGACTTTGAGGTTCACTTGCTGGATTCCACATCGGGGCGATGGCTGATCCTGCCTTTCGTCCTGTTTATTATATTATTTATGAGGAAAAGCAGGGATGAAAAAGCGTGATGACATCAACCTGGTGCGCGGAGAGTCGGAGGTGTAGTTATGTATCCTACATTGCGGGCTGGGTGTGCGTTGTACTGGGTGTGCGTTTTATCAGTAATCCTCTCCATGAGCTTGGTAGGTTTGAAAACACATACAATATTCGGCACTCTTGGACGCTGACCTGGTCCGGCATCCCAAACCGGAGCGATTGGGTTCGATCGGTCAGGGGCCATTGTCGGGGTGATCACCCGGTTTGACACCGATGGATTTAGTCGTGGAGGAATCTGATTCATGGCGTGCGGTCCACCCGAGCGGGAGGGTGGCACGCGAGACGATGAGGAGGAGGATGGATTCCCTTGGGGTGGTCGATTAGCTTGCTCGCCGGGGGCAGAATTCCTGAAGGAGGATTTTGCTATCATCTGTCTATATTCTCTCTCATCATTGTCTGATCTGTCGCTGTTTTGAAATGTGTTTTGACCGCTGGCGTTCGCACTTGGAAAATGTAATACACGGGGGTAACCTGAGTCACCGCGGGGTTGCTTAGATGATTGGCCTAGTGGATGAACGGAGATTAGCTGTCTGGTTACAGGAGAACTGCTTGATACGTGCCAGGCCTATCCATTCTGAGACCACTCTACAACGCAAAAGGGTCTCAGAAACCTGGCACCCAAAGAGTGAGGGATGCCATCAAGTCAGAAGTTCAACGACTACTTGACAGGAGGGATTCCAAGTCAGCGTGAGAACTTTATTGAGTAACCTACTTATGTATGGTACGAATGATAAATGAAATGCATTGTGCAGAGTTCCTTAACCTAAAATCTACAGGGAAGCGTCTGATACATTGCATCATAAGGATGCAAAATAAGTTATGGCCTTAAAAAATTCATGAACCGAAAAATCTCCATACCCGGCCTTACTGGTGTAAGGAAATGGAGAGAGTGCACCCAGCCTCAGTCTGCAAGAGTCAAAATGTCAATTGTGTGTGGGTACGGGTTTCGCCAGATCACTGAGTATGGTGAAAGGAGCGCCTAGAACCGAGCTTTCAACATGACCTCCCGCCATAAGTTTCGACAGTAAACTGTGGGCTTCGTCGGGGGTCAATATACTGGTTTCGGCTGGAGCGAATGAGGTGTGACGATCGTGCCTCCCTGTGGTATCGGGTGCTTTTGGCGAATTAGGTGTGGGTGTAGAGGAAGGAGGGTTTGGTGGGGGGGCAGGATTGGGAGTCGGGGGGGAATCAGGCTTTGGAGACGGGGTCGGAGCGGTCATAGAGGAATCGGGTTTTGGGGGCGGGGACGGAGCAATTGTGGGAGAATCAGATATAGGCGAGGACGGAGTAATTGTAGGGGAACCAGATATGGGGGACGGGGACGGAACAATCGTGGGGGAACTGGATGTTGGCGGCAGCGGCGTCGGAGTGGGGATTGTGGAGGAATTATCAGGCTGGTCAGATGCGATCAAAGTAAGGGTAGTAAAGACGGTGGATTTCTGTGGTGGAGAGGAGGGAATAGACATGGTGGCTGCGACGGTAATTGTTCCTGAAAATGAGGATGTGGTGGAGGATGCGGTAGTCATATTAGGTTGATGGGAAGCAGGAGCTGTGTGTGCTGGGGGAGCGGAACTTGATGTAGTATTGGACTCGGAATTATTAAAATTTCCATTGCAGTCATCAGGTCCCTCCACGCTATTGGGACTCTGCTCCGGGGGGTCGGCGCCAAATATCCCTCCTGTGCCTCCGCATGACTCAATAAGGCTCAGCGCAGTCTTTTCGCTTGTACAGGTAATAATCTGTTAAGGGGGTGAGAGAAAGATCGAGGAATGTTTTACCGTTGATCTACGAAGAAGTGCTTACCGTTCCATTCTCCGACGTGGAGGGCAGAGCGAAACAAGATTGCGACTGTGCGCATTTGCCCCGGGAAGTCTCCCATTGAGTGCCCTCACACTTGACAATGCTATTACCGATACAAGCGAATTCGCCATCTATTAGCAGAGGTAAATAGTCAGTGCTGGGTTATGCGAAGCGCGGCCAGCTGCCTACCTTCGCAAGGATCTGTGGCTTTCAGGGTCTTGAATTCTCTGTTGAGGGTCTGGGCATCTTGGGCATTCTGGGGAAAGTTTCTACAATCCGGCGGTGAGGGTGCGGCATGAATAATTGTCGTAAAGCCCAGGAGAGAAAATAGTAGTAGCTTGACCATCGTTTCTGAAGACTAGGAATGTCGTGCCGGCCGTGGATAAGCACCTGGCTTTGGGAAGAAAAAAAAAGGGGATGAAGGGAGCCCAGCAGTGAAGAGGAATGGGGCACTAGACGACGAGTGCATGGCTTTATACTATTGTTCTCGACACCTGGAGAACAAAAGAGGGTCTCCATTGTTTTCTCTCTTTTATGTGCCAACTGGGGATGCCTAACGCCGGGCGGGCCGGCGTGTGTGAACGAACGGGTACTTCCGAGCCGACAGCCCCCAGTCGTTGCGACACCCCACTCGCTCGTCGCTGTCCAACACATCCGCCTCTCGACCCAGCAACAACAAAATGGTGAGCATCCTCGTCGTTTGCTGCTCTGCTTCCATGTCTCTGCCGAGTTCTGCACTTTTTGTGCCATATTTGAGTCGGATGCGCGGGCAAGCGTCTGGATGTCGATTGATAGCATATACTGATCCTGCGTGCTATACTGCAGACCAAGAAAAGAAGAAATGGCGGTCGCAACAAGAAGGGTCGCGGCCACGTGAAATTTGTCCGCTGCTCTAATTGCTCTCGCTGTGTTGCAAAGGACAAGGCTATCAAGCGCTTCACGGTGAGGAACATGGTGGAGAGTGCTGCTGTTAGGGATATCAACGAAGCCAGCGTTTATCCTGGTGAGCACATCTCTCCTTCTGCTTTGGGCTGGCCCTCAAAAATCATTCTCAGAATATGTGATCCCCAAGTTGTATATCAAAATCGCGTACTGCGTCTCATGCGCTATTCACTCGCACGGTAAGAGAGAGATCACTTACACCGACTCAGTGATGGTCGACTAAAACATATAATCAGTCGTTCGCGTCCGCTCTCGCGAGGGACGTCGTAACCGTGCCCCCCCTCCACGTGTCCGATGGAAAGACGGCAAGAAGGTGAATCCTGCGGTCGCTGCTGCCGAAGATGCGAAAGCCGGTGGAGCGAAGGCATAGGTCGTAACGCTTCGTACCCAAACTTGTACCATCTCTCTTTGCATTCCATCGGTCACTTCCACTTCCATTGGCATTCAGCCAGCTGAGGCCATATGATTGAGGACAAGCCCTGCTCAATCCATGCTGTCCAAGCTTAACACGGCAGGGCATTATTCACATTAATGGTACATGTGGAGTGTAACAGGGACGAGGGTTCGGAAAACACAACCCGATAGCATCGAATGAGCGGAAAGGAATATAGAAAGCGAGAGAAAAAAAAACAAATAAATGAAACAAATGGTATGAGGTGGGGTGGTAACTAGCCACTTCACGATCGCGGACCTAATCTTCCTCTTCAACATCTTTACTCTTCTTGGCCTTGGAAGCGGGTTTGACTTTCTTGGATGGCGGCTTGGCTGAGCTTTTGGATGCAGGGGCACGCTGTGGGCCGGGTTAACAACAGGAGATTGAGAGACAAGAGCATAACGCATAAGAGTAAGAGCCAATCCGACATGGGGAGTAGCCCCTGGGACGATAAAATGAAGTAGAAAAGAAAACAAAAAACCATAACACACCTTGCGCTTCTTAGCACCGTCTTCCTCGCCATCACCCTTCGTTCCATCATCCATTTCTGCATCTTCGTCCTGTGGTTGATGAACGGACTCGTGAGACGAGAAAATTGGAGACCAGTGAATACTTACAGGCTTGGGAGCGGAAGCTGATGCTTTCTTGGAAGCAGGTTTTGGCTTTTTATCCGCATCAGCGGCTTTCTTGGCGGGGGCCTTCTTCTTAGGCTTCTCCTCTTCAGATACTACCTCATCTTCGTCGTCATCGTTAATCTCATCAAGTTCCTTGGAGAAGTCTTCTCCAGATTCATCATCCTCTGCAACCTGAGGGCAACTCCGTCAAAGGGTGATTTAACTCGTTGAGAGGAAGGTATATATACCTTCTTCTTGGGACCGCGCTTCTTGGGAGCAGGCTTGTCTTTGGGTTCGGAAGCTTTCTTTGCAGGGGCGCGTTTAGGCTTGTCTCCCTCGTCCGCCTTCTAGTACGATACCTCAACCAATGCTCAGATGAGCAGCAAGGTGAGACATACCTTAGCACGGGGTTTGGTGACTTTCTTGGGTTTTTCGGCCTCTTCACCAGCTCCCTCGTCTGCCTTCTACAGGGAATGTTATAAAGAGGGGATTGGCAGCAGGTTGACTGGGTATACACACTTTCTTGGTTGCCCTAGCCTTCTTGGGTTTCTCTTCGGGAGCTTCGTCCTCACCGTCTTCGTCGTCGTCATCCTTCGGTGCGGCTTTCTTGGGGGCAGCCTTCTTCTTGGGCTTTTCCTCAGCTGCTTCTCCCTCGCCGTCATCTTTTTTCTTGGACGCCCGCTTTTTCTTGGGTTTCTCATCGCCCTCTTCGCCCTCTGGCTTCCTGGCGGTGCTGGGGATATCCTCATCCGCGACATGGCCCTCTTGCCATGCCTTGATCACCTTGGCCTGGTCAGCCTCGTTGAGGGTATCGTAGCCGTCGAGCTCGCTGGGTTCGCCCAAGTTTTTCTTGACGTTCTCAATGATCTTGGGAGTGACGCAGCCCCAATGTCTCCATGAACTGTTGGTGATGAGAGTGACATGGAGTTTTTATCAGTAAACAACAATGTGTGGCAGTTGAGCGCGTGAGAGATCGTCAAACCCACAAGTTGTGAGCGCCGCGGAACTCGATCATGGTGCCAAAGCGGAGGTCACCCTTCTCGATGGCAGTACCTTAGGGGGGTGGGACATTGAGGGTGAGTGAGAGGAAAAGCTAAAGTTGGAGCAAAGGGGGTGTAAACGGACCTGTGCATGGCTTTGGACCTGTTAATACTGAACCCAATAAACCAACCAACATCAGTTGGATAATAAACAATCAACAAACGGGTTTTTTCGGTTTGGGGGCGCAGAAAAAGAGGGCTGACCTTTGCATTTTGAACGATTGGAAGAAGCATATTCGAGACGGTATCCTGTGGTTTTTTCAGCCATTGTGGGGGAGGTGGAGGAGGGAGGGAGGAAAAGAAGGATGGGTTGGAATTTGACGCGACTGACCCAAGTTGAAGTTTGGCTTGCCTAACCCATTGAAAGTCCGCTGGCCTACGCATGGGCCACTTGGCCCTCTTCTCTCCCCAGCCAGATCCCCTGGGGGCTGTGTCCCGTCCATCTGGCAGATGCTGTTGTTGCTAGATACCTTGGCTGCTATTGCGCGTAGTATTCCTTGCCTCTGTCCCTGTCCCTCCTTTTCCTGTTTATGAGTGCTGGGGTAGGGGCTACCGGGGTTTAGCCGTCAGTCCCCGCCTTGATCTCGTTTGGTCACATCAACTCCATGCCTCGACGATCTCTCTGTAAGCAACGCAAAGCTAACTCTTTGCGGATCAGTCGTTGAGGCAAAAGCAAAGCAAAGCAACGACTCGGTACTCAGCGGTCAACACCATGACCCTGTGCGTCACCGGGGGCTGAGGTTATCACAAACTAGATTATTACTCCGTTCCGCCCCCACCCAGGTTCACAAGGTAAGGCACCATCTCCGTTGACTGCTGTTGAAAAAATTTTCTGATCGCAGTTCGGCTGATTTAGCAGGACATGCGGGTTGCCTGACACTTCCCATCTAAATGACTCTGCACACACCCATGGCTCATGAAATATAAGCATAGCTCTCCCCCCCCGCCCGCCCAATGCTGTTGATTTCCCGCGATATCGGTGCATGCCGCGCCGCCCGCGTGAGCAGGGATGTCATAAAGGTGTGTGGTCCTTTTTGCGTAACGATCTTCGGCTTGGCCTGTTCAATGACCAGTACTAATACATCTTTCTCAGTGTTCTATCCTGGTCACGAGAGCAAATACAAGGGAGCATGACGCGATCCAGTTCATCGCTTTGCGGCTTCGGTTCGGATTTAGTGAGGTCCGTGTGCCCAAATGAGGTCGGGAGGCCATGAATATTGCGCAGCCTCTCTCGATTGCGAAGCAACCTCACGCACAAAAATAGCCGAGCGGCATTCCCTACAGCAACATGGAGGCCACCATAAGAGCAAATTGATTTGGATACTGGACTCTCGTCCTCTACCCGGTGTAAGATGACCACTTCTCCCTATCACGAACTCCCTAGGGACCTGGCTTTAGGACAGCGGCAGCAACAACGACCCATGTTTGAGAATACCTGGAGAGGTGGGCCCCGACCACCTCTAGCCGGGACACATCGACGTGGTCTGACTTGGGATGATCTGGATGTCGTGCTACACTCGTGGGTCTCTTCCTCTTGTGAATCATATTGGCCATTCCGCTGACGATAGTGCTCGGACTCTAGCAACACTATACATGTCATAGATAGAGCTTCACGCCGCTTGGGCCCTCGACCCAGAGACAGAGCAAAGATGGAGGCGCCTGCTCCAACTCCGTGGGCCCAGCATGCCGCAGCCCGACATTGCTCCCTGGCCCTCCTCCGCCATCGACTCGCGAGTCTCGTTTTTCGGGCCTCGTGAGCCCCGTCGAACGCCCAGGTCAAGGAATAGCCCATTGACCCCCCACACTCCTTTCACCCCCTTCACCCCCTCCACCCCAGATTCCCCAGAACTGGAAACGCCCCATAATTTGGTCCCAGATCTTTATGAACAGAACAGGAAACATGCACAGGCTGATGCCGAACGTTCTTCTTTCTCCGCGCTGGAACATCAGATTACACCCTTCCCTTTGTGGGAATATCATACACCTTCTCCTTCGCGGGAGCGTGATGGGAATTCAAGAATCCGTGGGCTGAGCGCTACATCACTCTCTTATGCTTCCTCACTCCCATCGCGGGCCTCACTCTTGCCCTCACCTACAGAGACGACACCCCAACGACGATGGCGGGTCGTTAACGCTACCGCTCAGGATATAGAGTCGTCGACGCTGGACTCCATTTTGACGTCATTTAGTCCATCGAGCCCGACTCCGTCCAATTTCTCCTCGCCGCCGATGCATATCAAGTCGTCCCGCCCACAGCTATCTATTAACACGAGCCTCGAAACATCTCCCAATCCCAGGACCTAGTAATGGTACACGTTTCCGAAGTAGGCCCCAAATTCCCCATCCTCTTATAGCATTTATTGAACAAGGTTCAGTGGCAGGTGTTCCACCGCGATCTGCCGTCACCGAAAACTTCCTTTAAAGTTTCCTCATATACTCCTTCAAGCAGGTGACCAGAATAACCGATTCTCAATAGAACTACCTTCCCCTCTTTCATATAGCTCAGCCACTCTAGGTCCATCTATCTCGGGGCGTCCCTCGCGCCCCAGGCTTTTCCTTATGACATGGACACGCGATACCCTTTCACGCTTACCGATTCCTCGTAAGATTCTTTCCCAGCCCACTCCTCTTCCGAGTTAACATGTTGGAACCCCCCCAGGGCATATCATTCTCCAACTAATCTCCAGGCTCGCGACGGACGTCCTCCAGGACAAGTTCAAATACAGAGCCCTTCTATTGTACAGGGGAGATGAAGCTCAATTGACCTTGGACACATTACAGCTTGTCAGTGGTAGTTCAACTGGCCTTTCCTTTCTAGTCCTGCTGACCTGTAGCAATTCCTTCAGCTCCTAGATTCTCCTTTACTTGACGGACCGAATAGGATCGCGATACTCAAGGCTTTGACTCGCCTTTCGACGAAATCTGGGCTCTACCCTCACTGTTTCAGACTGAGTGAGGTCAAGGACACTCGGAAGTGAGGCCATTGACGAAGGGCGATATGGGGATGTTTGGAAGGCCGTCTCACACGACCAGGTGGTTTGCCTCAAGGTCTTACGGACGTATCAGCGGATGCCGACGCAACCTTTACTCAAGGCTAGTGGCCACTCATCGTAACGCAAAATACTGTCCAGCTCATTCTTTGGCATTAGATGCTCTCGAACGAGGCTTTGTTGTGGGGTCAACTGTCGCATCCAAACATTTTGCCATTCTATGGGATTCATTTTGGTGAAGTGAGGAGGAACCGGTTCGGGTTGGTTTCTCCTTGGATGGACAATGGGAATGTCGTCAACTATTTGAAGGCAAACCCTCTTGTTTCCCGCACTCCCCTGGTGCGTTTTCAGGCACATCACTTTATATCTGTGATTCTGTCCTCATTCTCAACGCCCAGATCCATGACGTCGCCTGTGGACTGAAATACCTTCACGGCCTTGGCATTGTACACGGCGACATCAAGGGCGTACGTCCTTTTCGCCTTCCTCCTTCCATTTTACATCGACTTATCCCCGAATGTAGACGAATATCCTTGTGACATCTGATGGACGTGCCTGTCTCGCCGACTTTGGCCTCTCCACTCTTCTTGGTGATAACATCCTCATCTGGTCCTCCGACAAGTCCGTCCCTGGATCTGGTGGCGGCACGACCCGATGGAAAGCACCCGAGCTCTTCATTCAAGAGTCCCTCGACGCAGACAGCATACCCACCCCCGCTACTGACATCTATTCGTTCGCTTGTGCGGCGTATGAGATTCTGACAGATCGAATACCGTTCTACGAGGTCAGAGGAGATGCGGCCGTTACGTTGAAGCTCTTTCGGTCTCGTGCGAAACCCAGTCGACCGTCCGTGGATATGGAAGGAAACGGAATCGAGGAGCTCACTGATGAGTTGTGGCGGCTTTTGGAGGACTGCTGGAGTCATGAACCGGATGAGAGGCCGAGCTTGGATGAGGTGCTTGAGAGGATGGAAATGACGATGAAACCTGAGGAGCTCAGACATACGAGATTTGGAGATTTGGATTC
This sequence comes from Lepiota venenata, assembly GCA_004296355.1. NCBI lineage: Eukaryota > Fungi > Basidiomycota > Agaricomycetes > Agaricales > Agaricaceae > Lepiota > Lepiota venenata. The sequence goes on from RCFS01000022.1 coordinate 680,672, forward strand.
GAATGTTGCGAGGCTGTCGTCCTCCAGCTTCCGCAAATCGGTTACACCATATAATAAACCTTCTAATAATGATTTGCTTACGGTATTGTCGATGGTATGTTTCTGGATTGCTCGGGATATGGTTGTGAATTTGACCTGTGAGCTTTCAGATCTCTGCGAAACCCCCGGCTCGGGAGGTACTATGAGGTTCGTTTTTCGGGACGGACCACTTTTCATATTCCAACTCTCGCCGGAGTTGGGGTGCGGACGTGATACCTATCTTTCGTCTTCTCTCCCCCCCCTCCCACATTCGCTTATCATTTCTTTCGTTTCGACCCTTTCGATTCGATGGCCTTTTTTTTTTTTTTTACATAACTGGACGACACCAAATTCGAATTCGTACTTCACACCAACTAGGTGTTTTTCTCCCCTCTTATTGAACATTTGTTAATTTTTCTAGCCTTGGGCACAGACTTAAAGAACACTGAATAAGTGCCCTAGGAATATTCCACTACACTAATATAATTAATAATAATAGGAAGGATGCCATCTTCAACCCACACGAGTCGAGGATATGACTTCGCCGGCCTCAGAGATCCCAGGACAAAAATGAACAAAAAACCCAATTCATAATCGCCGCGATTACGCATGTATACGCCTTGGCTGTGTATGGAACACGCGCGTGGAATTTAGTTTGCGATCAAAGGAAATGCGATGTTCAGCGCCCTATAACTTGCGCCAAGAAATAGGGCTCGGGTCGAACAAAGGAGAGACAACCACCGCGATTTTTGAATTCAGACGCCACTAGATCAGTGTTCAACGTTCAACCCCGCCATTAAAGCGTAACGCTTATGCATTTATGCCTAGCCTCGACTCATTCAGTGCGCATTGTTTGTGTTCTGCTAATGTGACAAAGCCTGCATTAAGCTGTAGCGTCGACGAAAAACCAATCATCATCATTGAGATCAGTGAAGCTGTGTTCCATCTAACGTTGGTGTGTGAGCACATAATAAAGAAAGGGGAATGTAACGTACCCAATGCAATAAGATACCCGCAATAATGTCGGGCCCCGGAGAAATAACGTAATAGGGGTATACATCACTCACGTCCATCCTGATTATGGGTGATTTTGCATAGGTTCCTCCAGATCCACCCGCATTGGGGTATAGGATCAAGAAGATCCATTCATGCCCATTTGTGAGAGCACCACGGAGAATAGTATTTCTAGGTGAATGTGACTTGATGTTAGCTCTAAGCTCGCAGGTTGATGTACGAGTAAAAATCCAGCCTCACCGCAGATGTCTGGCAGTGGCATACATCTCAACCACTGCCTGAGGGATCATGGCTGGGTAGGGACACCTCCACTTGTTTTGCCTTTGTCACAAATATCCCCCTTAGGTCCTTCTGCATAATGTACTCAAACCAGGAGGCATTGTTAAGGAATGAAACTATAGACAGTTTAAGTGGGACCAAATGGGCAAAAGGGACGGCCACAGTCACCTTGTTTGCAAGGCTCCGTGATGAGGGCTATATAATCGACTACACCATTGATTTGCGACAAATGTGATTGGCCTGGTGCCGTCTGCACAGACTGAATGTCGAGTGGTGGGATCTGCTGCTCGACGTTGAGCAGCATGGTCTTGCCATCTGAGAGCATGGCCGACACCCGCATGAATAGGGTGTCAATCCAGAGGCGAGCAGCTGCCTCATTCTGTAGTAACATTTAAGTCAGGTAGGGACAGACTAACAGATAATAGACGCACCTTTCTCGGTACTAGGTTTTCGAGCGTACTGAGGTGGCGATACATGTCTGGTGATGTCATATGTTTGTTCCCACTCCGGGTAGCCTCTGCAGCAGCACGATCTGCGTGGTTGCCTTTTCTGGCCAGGTAACTGCAAGGGGTGATGCCGAGCTTTTCCAGGGTACCGGAGTCTACATTTGAGAACGAAAGGGGCTTTGTGCCGGGGATTAGAGATTTTGAAGGAAATAATCTGAGACGCTACCAACCAGGGGACGGGCCGGAGGCTCTAGGGTGTCTGATATTGCTTTCAGTATGGCGAGGAGGTTAGCAAATCCTTCTGAGGTGGCATCCCCTGGGGCTCCCACACCCTCTCCTGCCACACGGTCACCCCCTCTAGAGAGTTCACTGAGTGCTTCAGCTTGGGATATCGCTCGATCGAGTTCAACACGATTGATACCAGAACCAGGAGCCTGCCCTTTTACCATTCCGAGGAGTTGTAACGAGGTAGGTGCGCAGGGTTCAGAGGAGTAGATAACGAATATATTAGAGTGCGGCTGAAGTCCGCGAAGCAAGGCTGGATTAGGTACAACTGAAAAAGAATAGAAGGAGAACATACCTGAAGTCCACGAAGTAAGGCTGGACTTCAGGAAACACGATTATTGTATTTGATAGGCTATGATTAGGAGAAAGAAAAGGAGAAAAGATGAGACTATTGGAAAATACATACGTAGTGCTACGTCACTACGAATTTATTGATCGTGGTCCGTGGATAGGAGTTCAGGTCGGATGTTTCGTCGTCAATCTTCGACAAGTGTAGTTTGTAGTGGTGGGCACTAGTGCGCTGCACTAGTCAAGAGATGAGGGGAAGTATTTAGGAGATTAGTCAAACAATGGACATTTCTGTTATCCAACCCAATCTCCTCGACTAGCTCAGTCTCGATCAAAACAACACAAGGTCCCATCCCAGGGTGTAGTTATGATTTCCCCTTAGCTGCTAGCAACAAGTCAACATTTGTCATTGTGCCACTATTTTTCAATTCTGCTCCCCATCCTGGACCCCCAAATCCTCCTTCCAGATTTCAGTCCCAAACAATGCTCCACCTTCCCCCACCTTCTCTAGCTTTGAATGCTCCTCCCGCTCACAATCTCCAATACATCAAACACCAACTTCAAGTTGTGTCAAAGGGATTTATTTTGTGTCATTTAGTAGGGTTCATTATGGTCTATGCCAGAGGCCCGAACTTCTAACTAATACGGCACGTTACTTTATTTATTTATTACTTTTTCGCCCACACATATGCATAGCGGGCCCTAAATCAGACAATGATGGGAGACAATGTACACGGAGGATAGCAAAATCCTCCTTCAGGAATTCTGCCCCCGGCGAGCAGGCTAATCGACCACCCCAGGGGAACCCATCTTCCTCATCATCGTCTCGTGTGCCACCCTCCCGCTTGGGTGGGCCGCACACCATGAGCCAGATTCCTCCACGACTAAACCCGTCGGTGCCAAACTGAGTGATCACCCCGATGGCCCTTGACAGATCGAACCCAATCGCTCCGGTTATGCTGGACCAGGTCAGTGTGCAAGAGCGCCGAATATCGCACGTGTTTTCAAACCCGCCAAGCTCATGGAGAGGATTACTGATAAAACATATTCCAGCATAACGCACCCCCAGCCCGCAATGTAAGATACATAACCGTGCCTCCGACCCTACGCGCGCCGGGTTGATGTCACCACGCTTTCCATCCCTGTTTCTTCCCATAAATAATATAATAAACAAGACGAAAGGCAGGGTCGGCCATTGCTTCGGTGTGGAATCCAGCAAGTGAACCATAAAGTCTAAATATCAGTCGCATGACACCAACGTCCAAGAAAAAAGGACCTCCGATCCAGATCAACAAGCCTACAAGCGATCTTGCGCCCTTTTGGCAATGCCAAGGCGCCGACTATGAAGTCCGGCAAAAGGCTGACCGTCGTATGAACAAACTCGGTGAACTTGGTTACTATGCTCCTTTCAAACAACGTTCTACGGAGCCCCTGAGAAAGTCATACTTGGATCCAGTCTTCCGCGTGATTAGTCGAGCTTGGATCCGGACTCCGATGGTAGGGAAAGTCCTATGGACGTCAATCAAGCACCAGAGCAGCGATCATTGCCGGGACCAACCCTCCCAGATGGGTAGGCTCCCTCGTTGCCTCGCCTCAGAATATTTGTCAACTAATAATTCGGAAATTGTCGTCATCAGTCGTGTAACCGCCAAAACGGTCAAAGCCGCGCGGAAAACCAAGTATGCCCTGGCAACATCAAATGAGGATAGCCTCAGCACGGCCACATCATCTGCCAGCGAAAGCGAATCAGACTCTATTATCGCTCTCAGCAATACCGACGGTGATCGAGGGCCTGAAGAGGCCGATGAACGAGATCCCCTGAGAATGATGTCCCTTGGCTACCTCCTCCTTCCCCCGACCTGCTATTTCATCCAGCCATGCACTAGAGCTACGTACCGTCGTGCTCGCCCCAGGGTACGAAAGCGAGGGGAAATGTATTTCCGGGGTAGTGCTAGGTGTACTAGCTATACGCGCTGGTACTTACAAGGGTAGATGAGGAACAAGCCCAAATCAACCAAGATCAGATGCTTCGCAACTATGCATGTGTTGTGAGATAGCTCGCCCCTAGATACAACTAGGTTCGGAAAGGAAAATCCCAAAGGTTGGCATTATCTCCCGTAAAGAATTGTGCTTTTCACTGCGTGCCGTGTATATCCATCCCTGGGAAAATGCCCCAACTACCCGCTTGAACCAGCACATATCTTTCTAGTTCACAAAGTTCGCCTCCGCCCTTCAGGAGTATATCAGTGACTTGGGGTGACAGAATGTAAGCTTCGTTTGTAACTCTCGCAGACGATTCAAGTGAGTTGCGGCCCTTTTGGCAACGACATGACCAATAGCAAGATTGCCAAGGGTATATGCCATATTCTCATTCTAGATATACTTAGCCTGACCCGTTCGTTACATTCATATCAAGTCGAAGGGGAAGTTTATCGCCAGGTTGTGACTACAAAAAAAAAAGAATGAACATACGAGGTTTGTTGGTCCTCGCACTTTGAGAGGAACGGGGGCAAGGTATTGATTGTTGTTGGAGGCGCTTCCTTGCGGTGACTTGCCTATTGTAGTGGATGCAGCTTAACCCCAAGTGGCGAAGGCATGGCAATAATGATGGGATTAAAGCAGACGTTGCAGAATTATGGATGTTATATGGTGTAATTAAGGCTTGATACTGTAGGTTGGACGATAGGCTCCAAGAACGACAATTGCACATGCACGATAGCACAGACGATATGATTGATAAATCGATCAGAATCGCCTATAAAATGCTATTCATCACCAGAACCCCATTAGTTTTTTGCACAGGGTCCAGCCAAAGGAGGAAGAAACGACCGACCCGCGTAGTTCCACAAACGTTCGAATATATCGAAACCAGGGACTCGGAGCTCAGTGATACCATCTTTGATTTTATCCTTGATCACCCGGATATGTTTAACGAACGACTTGCAGGCAGAACAAAGCTAGGTTATGAGATGATCAAAATCATACTAGAGTGGCTCACAGGATCCAGAGCTGACCTTGTGGGCCCATAAGTATTGGCCTTGATCTCCTTCGTTCCCATGGATCAACTGCACAGAAAGCTAGCCAATTTGATCAGATCAATAAGGGCGATACAGAAGGGCAGAAAGTGGCACTCACAGCAGCTTGAAGAGCTACAGGATAAGGGTGTCCGGGTACAATAGCGAGGGGCCAAGCTTCCGAACCGTTGGTCCTCATCCGAGGCGATGGGTATGGAGCGCGAAGAGGTATGGGAAGCCTGAATCTCTGGTCCGAGAATGTTGACATGGGAGGCCGAGTGGGTTCAACCCTGGGCAGTCCAAACATGGGGGGAAGGTCAATATGGACGGGGGGCATGGAGTAAGGTAGTCAATCAGGAAAAAAGAGTGTAAGGTATTCTTGCAACGTCTGATCTATTAAAGAGAGGAGAAAAAGACAGTAGAGGGTTGGAGTAGGTGGAAAGGAAGAAACACAATTGCATGGCGGGGAACCAATTCATTCCGTTTAAGTCTGGGCGCTCCATCCCTGCACGCCTAGTTTCCGGACTCCGAACTTGTGCATTGCGGGAGCCTCCGCCCGCTTGCAAACCCTTTTCCTCGCACGCGACGCATGAAATTTCGTGGACAACCGCAAGGGCAGCGACTAGTTCAGGGTTCCGTCGCGCTGATTGAAGCAGGGACATGGTTCTAGTCGTTGCTTGGGTTCTCGCTCTGAACTTCTTGTCAAACGAGGTCCGTTGCCATCTACTTGATAGTGCGACGATCGACAGTCGACCGGCTCCGGTCTCCACAGGGGTAGGACTGGCCAGAAGTCTGAGAAGGGAGGTGCTCGTTTTTTCTTAGCACGTTGACGCTTAATGCTGTGTGCTTTGATCCCTCTCGCCTTTTCTATCCCTCGCTTGATGAGAAACCAAACATGCCTTGCACTCTTTTGAATGGTATTGTAGCAGCTGCTGTAGAAGCGAATAGTCGGACGGGCGACAGATGGTGGCGAAGGAGATGCAAGTAAAGGTGTTTTGGATGTTTCAGCGGTTTGTCAAAATTGACAGCTGAAGGACCTCGTTGACGGTGATCACTTTAGGACGGTTCCCAGTAACGTCGGAGAATACCCCAGATCCTCGATGGATTTGCTTCCTGGGACAGCCAGCCATCGAGCTTGAGAGAGGGAATCCTACACCTGCCCACTACTCAGGGTTTCCACACAAAGCGCCGTGCGCTACGTTTTCCACCCTTTGACCACGAGTAAAATGCAAACGCGTCCGTAGTCACGTAAACGAAAGATGAGAACTCTGCTACGGATACCGTTGTCTATTCGCCTCTAGCCACGATGCAAGACAACACGAAAGACGGACCTGGCAAGACTGGTCACTTGTCGGAACAGCCCTCCGACGCATCCGTGTTTTAATCCTAAGACATGGGTAGAAGAATTTGAAATTCCCAATACAACTTCCCTGGTGCCCGAAGGATTGTCATCGTATGGCAGGTGGACCACGTTGAACCAAAAGATTGTGGACGAGCATCCTGCATATTGTCTCGCTTGTAACTCGCGCCTGTCGTCTTGGATCGAATCCAGCGGCCTAACATCCTGCCACGTCCCTTAATGCGGAATGTCCAAACTGTTGTTATCTTTCACAATCCTCGTCGTAGGATGCTCCTGGGATCTAGAACACTGGTGACAACACGTCGCGTACGTAAAGCGCCAAATTGATCTAGGTGGAGACGTCCACCGAACTACCAAAGCCGCTGATTATCCTGAAGTAACGATGGGTATGCATGCCTGGATCACCGCCTGAGACCCAATGGTAAATATCAAAATTAAAAGCAATTTCCCGGAGTGCAGGTGGAAGGTAAGGTAGGTCATGAAGGCAAGGTGGAAAGCGAGACAGGGGTTCCATGGCTTGGAAGGGTAGACAAGGTTTGTAGAGTAACAGCGCAAGCCGATATATCCAACGACTGTGGGTTGGACGTCTATGCCGGACAGGGTTGCACGAAACTCGTACAGGATATCCATGCCAGGGAGGAGGACACGCGCAGTTTGGTGGAGGAAGCCCCCATCTAGATAGTGGAAAGAACACCAACAGTTCGGAGGTAGAAAATGTAGCCTCTGAATGCAGGAGCTGCCTCTGAAAGGAGGAATGAACCCAGGGAACTAGCCGACTCCTGGAGACGACACTTGGAACATGCAACACCTGTCTGTGCGCGCAGGGTAGGGGAAGGAACGTGGTGAACCAAGAAAATCGCGCGTACTGGTATCCGAACTATACGTTGATCCTGCTTCTCCTGCTTCCTGAAACGGTGAGCCGTGTTTCACTCGTCTTTGTTGAACAAATCCCACTGACGAGCGAGAGCAGGCAGAATATGTGAGTAAGGAGAGTCGGGATTTCATGCTTTTCGGTGATGGTTGCTGTGCGAAATATTGCCTACTGGGGGGGTGTGGTACGTGACCGCTGACGAGACAAAATATTCGAGGCCAAGGTTGGATGATGTTGTGGAGCTTGTGAGAGAGCGGAACATTCCCAAGACAGCACTTCAACAGAGTTGGTACGAAGCTCTCTGGCCTCGTCATTCCACGCCCAGCTACTCAATGTAGCTCAGTCACAGGACGCAAGATGGCGTCGTAATTCTTTAAGACCTGTATTTTGACAATGATTGCCCACCAATGCCAGGACGGTTCAAAGGCATGGCACACATAATTCGAGAACGAGGATGCTGGCTATCCCCTGGTAATCTCCGTGCTCAATGCGATAGATTTAAGTGTAAGCCAGGCTGCGCTGATTGTCGTTGCCACCGAATTCTCTTTACCCCACTGGATTTTATCAGTTTAATAATATTTCTCTTGTCCAAATTCAAAGGTGTGTTGGACCACAATAATACCGATTTTTCTGATCATGGAAAGAACAAGATGACAGAGAGCACATTTATGTCGTAGGCCAAGTCAGTGTCCTGAATCCTTGATCCTTATTCTCAAAATCTGACGAGCCCGGAAGCTGTATGGGCAAACAGAAAATACCATGGCCACCAAGTTTCACCTCCTGATCTTGCCCAAAAACTTCAAGAAGAGTATATAGAGGGGTTTACAGATACTCATATGCTCTTGTAGCATTAGGTGCCCACTGAATATGTACAATTCGAAGATTTTGGCACTTTTGGCGCTTATATAAGAGTACGAGACCCTCATGTCCCCTGTCTTATTAAGTAGCCGTTGAGCTTCTGGATTGATGGCATCATCTCTCACTTCTTTGCCAAAATGCCAGGTCTCTGAGACCCTTTTGCGTTGTAAAGTGGTCTCAGAATGGATAGGCCTGGCACGTATAAGCAATTCTTTTGTAAACAGACAACTCATCCACCAGGTCAACCTTCTAAGCAATCCCACGGTGACTCAGGTTCCCGTGTATTACATTTTCCGAGTGCGAACGCCAGCGGTCAAAAGACGTCTCAAAACAGCAACAAATCAGACAATGATGACAATATTCGCGAAGGATAGCAAAATCCGGGTCAGGAATTCTGCCCCTAGCGAGCGAGCTAATCGACCACCTCAAGGGAATCCATCCTCGTCATTATCGTCCCGTATGCCACCTCCCGCTCGGGCGGGCCACACGCCATGAACCAGATTCCTCCACAACTAAACCCGTTGGTGTCAAAACGAGTGATCACCCCAACTACAGCCCCTGACCGGTCGAACCCAATCGCTCCGGTTTGGGATGCCGGAACGGGTCAGCGTCCAAGAGCGCTGAATATTGTACGCGTTTTCAAACCTACAAAGCTCATGGAGAGGATTGCTGATCAAACACACCCAGTATAGTGCACCCCCAGTCCGCGGTGTAGGATGCATGACCACTACCCCGACTCTACGCACACCAGGTCGGTGTCACCACACTTTTCATCCCTATTTTTCTTATAAATAATATAATAGATGGGATGAAAGGCAGGATCAGCCATCGCTCCGATGTGGAATCTAGCAAGTGAACTCTCAAAGTCTGAATGTCAGTTGTATGACACCAACGTCCAAGAAAAAGCGACCTCCGATCCAGATCAACAAGTCTCCGAGCAGTCCTGCTCCCCTTTGGCAACATCAAGACGCCGATTACGAAGCCTGGCAAAGGGCCTGACCGTCGTATGAACAAACTCGGTGAACTTGGTTATCATGCTCCTTTCAAACAACGTTCTACGGAACCCCCGAGAAAGTCGTACTTGGATCCAGCCTTCCGTGTAATCCAGTAATCCAGGACCCGGACTCGAACTCGACACTGAATTAACCTATGTGATGTACATATCACGCTGGCTCTGTCCATCCCGCTGGCTCTGTCCAATCTGCGAGTTAAAGTAACGTTCTCGAATAATGAGATTCTCAGGTGCCATATTTACTGGGACCATCCTGAACTGATATTAGAGCATTAGGAGGAGAGGGCGAACAAACAGGTCAGTGGGCTGTATCACCTGCAGGTTTCTTATTCTTACTTGGGGGCAGGGAAAACCAGAATGGTGGATTCTCATCTTTATCCCTGAAGTTATCGTAAATACATCACACACAGGGTACGTTAATTATCATCGCTACTTGAGAGAGGTGGCTCGGGATCTGCAGAGCATATGACTTTATCCCCACACCTGACGATGTTCCGACGAAGATAGAGCCACAAGAAATTTCGCTATCAGAACCACTACCCGATATCGCGACCACTGACAACAGTACCGCCCCTACACCAGCACAATTACACCAAGCGGAGGAGCCAGAACCCGCGAGGCCTCAAGCGACTGGAGCAGTTTTGTTACCAGCGCAACGGTGGACCGTAGGCCGATCACTCGCAAGATGCTGAACAGGTAAAACCAACGTTGTTTACTCCAGTTTCAGCGCTGTTTCACACATCGATCCACGCGAACTATCATCAGAAACCAGTTCATCGAGAATTACTACAAAGGAACGATTGCGTTTGTGGATATGCAAGCTGCAGGCTGGAATGCATTACGGTACTGGCTACTTGTGAGCCCTATATTTTCTGACGGACACCAGTTCAATACTCGTGGCCAACAGCTGTTATTGGCGCGCTGCTTCTTAACCGGACATGAGGTCGCAAAGGTCTTGAAGCACTATGAAGGTCTTACGGGGATGCCCTACTGGTTTTTTTTTCATTGGAGGGGTTGAAATAGTGCTCTGAACATATGCACTTTTGTAAGATTTAGATGGTGACATTAATCTTGTGTTCCCGTTCCCTTCGTCCGAACCAAGCAAAACGAGCCTTCCTTACCCAAGGGATCGGACCCTCTTACCAATTCTTGCCGCCCACCGACTTTCAAGATAATGCGGCCCGTTCTACGTGTGTAGTTAACTGAGTTGCTCAATAAATAAATTTAACCGCCCAATTCACTTTCTAAAGGACAACTACATCACCATCGATAGTAATAACCGATTAAATCAATCCAATCTTTCGAGGGAGAACCAAACCAAGGTCTTAAACGCTGTCCTACCTATCTCTATCACAGCCGTGAACTTCGTGCGCTCCCCCGCTGCCACTCAGGCCTCGAGGTAATGAAAATGCTCCCAGATCTGACTTGTGTTAGGACAAAAGCAAAACAGACTGTTACCGAAGCTGAGAGGAGGATAGATACATAATCGGCGTTCAAAGCTTCACCTCCTGCACTTCACCGTATGCCTCTGGTAGAAAGCATAATATTCTTGTTTACCCGACCACTGGGATCTTTTGCTCGAGGATACTTTGTTTCATTGTAGAGGCGCCACTGGTGAATTAAAGGCATCGAGGCCAACATATCAATGGGGATTTTACTCTCAATGAACAGATAATTGTTTGCATCTGAAAAAGCCAATGGGGATCTATGATTATAAAATAGAGGCGTGGTAGGTGAGTTGGCCCGCCACTCTCGAGACATCCGCAAGGGAGCGGCTGAGACATCGCTATCACTGTCACCACTACGTGTCATAAATCACATCATACTCCTGACAGAGGAACTGACTAGAGCTGAAGTGCGGCGAGTGCCCTGGGGCCTTGAAGCCCCCCTGGAGGGCGAAACAGGATAATTGTGTGAGAACGGGCAGATGGGAATTTCGCAGCGGCACGGACTGAGTGTCCAAGATAATGCTAAAGAAACCTACCAAGGATGGTTCCGTCTGCAGCTGCGCACGGTGCTTGACAGACATTTGTCTTGGTGGAGCCACATGAGCCGAGGCACCTTGTAAATCTACCGCTGGGAGGTGCATTATGCACTTTGCCAGTGTGGGACTCCACCTCAAGTGCAGTGTTTGACACTCGTAGCGCGGTAATCTATCACGTGATGATGTAATCCTTGTGGAGTTGGGGTGTGGCCCCAACGCAGTCCACCCACAACCTTAACAACCAGCATGACTGAAAAGCAAACCTCCGATTCCGGTCTCAACAGCAATGAACTTGATGAAATAATATCCAGAGTTGGAGGGCTCAACGTGCTGTGTAGAAAGATACTGGGAGAAGAGGGTGTGGGAACCTCGGAGGGCATTGCAGCAAGTGAAGCTGTCTCAGAGAAGCTTGCAGGCTTTCTTGCTTCACTGAAAGCAAAATTGGTCAGTAGCACAGATTATTTTTCTCCAATTTTTCTGAACTCCTCCAAAAGACCTTTTCATTTCCTGATATTGACTTTGGGATTCTGTATAAACTCAATATCTTCCCTGGCACTCCTCTGGTCAAACGAGATAAATATGAGGATCGTACAGTTGAAAGTATTGCTCAAGGTGGCAAAACATACATGACATCACAAGATATGTATTGCCACCTCAACATGCTTGAAAATTTAGTACCCAAAACTGTGTGTCCTCTCTCTCCTAAATCTAGTCTGCCTTTGTCTCAACCAAATGATACTACAGGATGGGACAAGCATTCATTTATGGATAGATCCTATCCTCTTTCGGGTATCAGCTATGCTTTCAGGCAGCAGGAGCATGGTGCTCGTTATTGATCAATGTATTCCATCAGTCAGTATTCCGGTGTCAGACCAAATTTTTCCCTTGAACATTGGTGGGGCAGTCAATTATGCTGCTCTTGCAAAAACCTCTGGCCAACATGGTACATGTGTCTATCTTCTTTTTTTTTTTGATTATACTTAAATTTTTGCAGTTGAATTTATTAATAGCTTTTGCTTTCCAGCTATTGAGCAGCGGAACCCAAATGGATTAATAGTGACTAAAGCAAAGCAAGATGAAGTGCCCCTGGCTGAACATGTCCCTCAGGCAGTAGCTGAAATGTATGCTGCTGCCAAGTATTTGATGTATGACTTAGTTCTCTTCCTATACTTATTTGTTAATATTGAGTGATATTTTCTTAGGAAAGGGATTTTCCGTGGTGTTCTGACAAATGGGCATCAATGGATTTTCCTGATTTTATATCTCAATGAGGATGGAATAGGAGGAAGATACAGGCAATCAGCTGTAATTAGGATGCAAGCAAGCGATCGCTACCCTTACTGCATTCTTCCTCCAGAGCCTGATATCATTGCAGGTATTCTATCATATTGGGTGTGTTATACTTTCTTGTTCTTACTACATGCTCATACTGAGTCATACACAAATATGTAGATGGAGCACAGCTTTGTTGAACTTGATGAGAATGATTGGTTTTTATGAGGCCACTACCATTATCTATCCCTAGGGTAGTAATATGTACAACATACATAACATTCCCTTCAGACCTGGAGGATCTGTTACTTGAGGTCTCAGGATGTCAGAAATATTCAATTGACTGCCTTGGGCCTCACATATATGGTAGTTAAAATGTTAATACCTAGTAATAGTAGGGAATAGGTGTGATTATTCATTTGTTGCAGCAGGTGGTTTGTCACATGCCAAATGCACAGCCACTGCCTAAGCGCACAAAGGTGCTGATCTGTGCATTTTCGCTATTTTGATCATTCTATTTATAACCATTGTTCCATCATCGCTCCCCTCTGCATCGTGTGTCCTCTGTCAAAGCATTCTGGTGAGTAGTTCCCTAGTCATCATTATATTGCTTATTGTCTACATTCTTCTGTTACCCTTTTCCTCCTTACAAATCATGTATCTGGCTTGTAGTATAAAATGCAGCTCATTTGTATTGTAGCTACTCAGTCAGATAATCAACTAAGTTTATTCTCCTTCTCCCTCCATTGCTCTCGCACCCTCGCACACCCTCTTGCATCTTGCACCTCCTCCTCCCTTATTGCAATTGTGAAAGCGCCCAAGTGCACTCTCTGTCGCATACTTGCAAATCAAGACTGTGGTATTGGAAGGGTGCAGCACATAGGCTGAAGCCAAAGTCTCTCTGTATGCTCTCTCTCTGGATCCTCCCTCCCCTTTGCATGGCCATTTTCAGTAGCTTGACAGTATTATCTGACTGATCCTTCCATACCATTGCACTTCTTTTGCATTGCTCTTTTTCAGCTCCATTATGTCAAAAACCGTGCGCACAGTTGTAAGACCTGCACCTGCAGAATGTCCAAATTGTGACAAGTGCGCTGAAACTTGTCTTCAACATTTTGCTCCTTCTGCATCTTCTACACCAGCCGCTTTTGGCTCTTCTTCACTGCGTTTTCCGCACACTCATTTGCCCCAAGCTACCAACAACCCTCCCTCTGTGGATGGCAATGCTGATGGTGATGAGCAGGGCAATGAGCATTTTTCTGAAGTCCCAGAATGCCCGGAGTTTTGCCCCAATGGAGGTGATGCTCCTGGTGATGTCCCTAGCCCTGCCCTGGGTAGATATCCCAGTGGTGATCCAGGTGGCAATCCTGGTGATGACTCTGATGGAGATGATCCTGATGGTGATGACCCAGGTGAGAGTGGCCCTGGTGATGGCCATGATGCTCTGACCTTTTCTTGCTTCTAACCACCATCTTCATTCCCTAGGGGTGAAGTTTGTGGTCTCCAAAGAACTTAGAAATGGATAACTACACTCTGGACAAGACTCATCTTAATGCATGTGGCACCCCTGTGTTGTCAGTATGTTGGGGACACCCCCCACGCTCCCCACACATTAGAAAACGTGCTCGCTCCCATGCCTCACAATCCAATTGCAGGCACATTTACTGGCGCCTCCCACGCCACTGCATTCAGGCTTCAATCCAGAACTCCCAGCTGTGCTACCCTACCAGCCCCTCCCCCTCCCAACTTCAGGGACAATGACAACTCATCTGATGAAGAGCCACCACGATTCAGCACAGGGGCCCCACCCATCCCAGCACCCTGACTTCGCTCAAGCCAGCTCAGTTATACCCACTTCCCCCCACACCAGGTGGTCAGACACAATGGACAATGAATTCCCACCCCTCCCCCCACAGAACATATAGGATGACGTGGACAAACAAGTCCTGGACTTAAACAGCTCACTTGAAGAAGCTTGCACCTGGCTAGAGCTCCACATCAAGGCTGGCACATTTACTGGTGAATGTACTCTCAAACTACCCAATCTATTCGAATTTTTCAACCTAGTGATAAAAGGGGGAATAGGCCAAACCCTTACTTCAGACACAGGCAGATCCCTCTACGACTGGGCACAAATGGCCCTAGACTACCAAAAATTCAGGCTTGACAATCCCTCACCACCAGAGGCCAATCAAACCCCCTCCTCCCCCCTGGCAGCTAGACATAGATATGGCACCGCCAGCCACACAGCCAACAGGAACAAGTATGTACCCCACACTCCCTCCCCCAAGCCAAATCGCAGCCACAGCACCTCGCTTGCAACATGGCATCCCCCCAAAGAGAAAAAACCCTAACCCCAGGATACAAGACCCTAACCCAGCAACCATGTCATTACAAGACAGACACAACCCTGTCCCTCCCAACCCACCCCCTCCACTCCTGCCACATTCCTCCAGACCAAAGACCACCTTAACATACGCCAAAGCAGCTACAGCAAACACGCCCAGCCATACCTCCAATTCAAAATTCCCACCCCCTTGGACCTCGGCACTCATAGCTCTGTCCCACCAATTTCCTGAAGCACCAACCCACAACCTAGAACATCTTGCACAAGAGCTCAGCCAACCCTCAGGGAACCCAAAGAACCCCAGAAACCTGAAAGAAACACAACATCTGAAGAGCCCCAAATTCCAATCCACAACCAAGGGTCCAACAAGGAAAGAAGTCATACTGGCACTTCCATCCCCCCCCCCACAGATAATAGACCTACCTGGCATAATAGAATCTGTCAACCGAGGACTAGGAACCGCCCCCTCTCCGTGTTGAGCAATATCCATCTCATGAAACAAAACAGTCACTAACCATTCTCTGCAGAGACACCCCCAACAACAAAGAAGTCAATGTTATCAAAGAATGGGCCTCACGAGTAGTGCAAGGAGGCATCCCAGCTGCCGGAAAAGCACACTCAAAATCTTACCTGAAGATCCTAGATGTTCTGTGCCCAGGAGGGCTGGCATCCTACCCAGAAGTACATCACCTTGTCTGTGAGGCACTTTCCAGATCCCCTCTTGCACCCCACCTGCAAATCGTCTCACCTCCCAGACCTTCCAGAGGCTCCTGCAACTCCAACTCAGCCACAGTATGGTTCAAAATATGGGACTCACAAGCTGGAACAGCAGCCAACCAAGTCGCCAATCGCACTATCCCAATTGCAGGACATACCTGCCGCATAAGAAAAGCTACAGTAGGGGACAAAACTGTTCCAATGTTTTTTTACATTGCATTAATTCACAAATAGCTAGTCAACCACTAAAGGTATGAACTACATATTTAAATTGTAGATGGTGCTCAAACATAGCTACAAACAGATATCAACAACATTACATAATGTCCCGATTTGGGTATGCTATGAATTATTTAATAATTTCCACTCATTGGAACAGTTTTGTCCCTCTGATAATTATTATATGAAATCAGGATTTTAGTACTTAGTATAGCCTCCCTTTGCCTTCAGCACTGCCTGAACCCTATCAGGCATGTTCCTGATCAAATCCTGACACACCTGTGGTGGAATTTTATCCCACACTACCTCCACTCTATCCCACAACTCCTCTACTCCATCAGGAGGAGTATTATACTCCCCCAGCTTCTTCTTGAGGTAAGTCCAAAGATGTTCAATAGGATTGAGGTCTGGGGACTGTGGGGGCCATATCATAACCTCTATCCCAGCATCTCTGAACCAGTTTTGTGGTTTCCTGCTCCTATGTTTGGGATCATTGTCTTGTTGAAAGACAGTATCCCCTACCTCTTTGTCATACCACTCCAAACTCCTGTTGAGTTCATCCTCCAAAATGGTGACAAAAAGGTCAGCATCTATCTTCCCATTGATCGTGCATGATAACCCAGGCCCTTCCCACAACATACAGCCCCAGACCATGATAGAACCTCCTCCAAACCTTTGAGTTTCCTGTACCAGCCTATCATTGAGCCCTTCTCCAGCTTTTTTCCAGACCCAAACTCTCCCATCTGACCCCAACCTATTCACTTTGGACTCATCTGACCAAACAACCCTTTTCCAGTCTGCCATTGTCCAGTCTGCATGTGCCTCTGCCCACTCCATCCTTTTCCTCCTGTGTATAGAGGTAAGTCTAGGCCTTTTCTTCTTCACTACAGCCTTCATTCCTGCTATTTTGAGTGCCCTACAAACAGTTTTGGAAGATAGAGACTGGCCAGTCATGTGTTGGAGTGATTTGGTAACTTGGACAGCATTATCAGCCTTGCGAGATGTGATGAGGCATACAGCATATTTGGTATCAGAGGTAGAAAGCTTGGATAGGCGGCCACCAGCTGACTTGGAGAGTGATGATCAGTGTTTGGAGCAAAGTCTGGAGATGGTACTGACTCCCAGACCAGTAATAGAGGAGATAGAGTGAGCAGATTCTCCTTTATCCAAAAGAGAGAGAATGTGGTTAACTTGGGTAGAAGAGAGAGATCTCATAGGAGTCAGAGGTAAGCTGGGGGGTTGATATTTGGCAGGAAGTAAGCCCTTGTACTTATACACTATCCTACCTGGTCACATGATTTTTATTTGCACTTGTTTGATTGTAATAAACAAAGTCATGTGATTGATTATCAGAGGGACAAAACTATTCCAATGAGTGGAAATTATGAAATAATTCATAGCATACCCAAATCGGGACATTATGTAACGCTGTTGATATCTGTCTGTAGCTATGTTTGAGCACTATCTAGAATTTAAATATGAAGCTCATACCTTTAGCAGTTGACTAGTTATTTGTGAATTAATGCAATGTGAAAAAACATTGGAACAGTTTTGTCCCCTACTGTATTGCCCGCCCCGGCACCCCCCTATGCGACTGGTGCTGGACCTGGGAACACACCTCAGCAGTCTGCAGGAGATTCCAGATCGCCTGCCCCATCTGCAGAGGACCACACTGAAAAGAAAACCACCAGACACATGCCACATGCTGCCAGGCCAAGCCAAAAGCAAACCCCCCACCCCCGCCACACCCCCCGGAGAACCATGCCCACACACACCTCACTGCAAGAACTGCGACAGAGACCACCCAGCAGACAACATCAAATGCCCCTTCTGGCACCATAGATTCAACACAAAGTGGATAGAAAACTGCAACACCAGACAAATTGCGTTAAGAGAACAAATTTGCGCCAAAAGATGCCTGTGCCTGCTGAAACACTGGAAAACAGACTCGATGGCAAGGGTGGGGAAGCACAACACTGAGGGAGCAAGGATGGGAAGTTTTCACACTAAACCCAACTACTCAAACTTTCAGAATTCAAACACAATCACTAAACTCGTGTGGGAGCTTAGGGCAAAGGTATGGGGTAGGATATGTCAAAGAGTAATCGTTTGCCAAGGCACGTTCGAGGGGGTGTGGATCTGACAGACAGAATCGAAGAAACCGATTTTAATAGAGCTCCAAAATGACACAGTTATTGACTAGGATAGTCCTGGATAACTGTACACAATCTGATCTCTAACTTGAGTGTAATACAAGACCCACTTGATTACAACTCCTCTAGACTCTGGGGGACAAACTCAAGCTCAAGACCCACTTGGCTTAGTCTGTTCTGTCTCTGATTTAAAAGTGAACTCGAAGAGATCTCAAGTCCAAATCCCTCTGCCTTCTAGACTCTTAGGAAATCACACAAAAGCGAGCTTAGGGTGATTCTCCTCTCAAATACTGTTTCTGAACTCTCCTGAAGACTAGTTTCACTTAAACAATTCACACAAAATAGATCTAAACCGTTCTTGATCATGGCTGCGAAGTACTCTGCTGAGAAGTTGGGGTGAAGCCCTTCTTGCTCTTCTCAGAGGCCGGCAGCTGTATTTTTATATTGAGAGAGATACAAACTAAAATAGACGAAACAGAGTGATATGAAATACAGGAAATTTGGTCCGTGGCAAAAACAAAAGAATAGAATATTTTGGAAGGTTCTTCTGCATTGCTGCAAGTGTCCAAAGTGCTCGGAATATGTTTTCGAGTCAACGGCAGTCCGGCTGTTGCTACTAGGTCATCAGGAATGCAGACGTTCGATGACGCATGCCTGAGCTCTCGGATCAAAATGCTGATCGTGTCTTGGAGATGGTTTCCATTGTTCCGTGCCTGCTGAACTCTCCCTCGGGGAGCGATTCTGTAGGCATTGTGGACCCACAAACTACACCTAATTAGTGCACAATAATCCATTTGGAATATTCTGACGCTCAGGGGTTGCCTGTTCCAATGCTAGGAATTTCGTTCCGTTGTCCATGCTCTGTTTCTAAGGGTTTTGCCTGTCTGCATAACCTCGTTTCATGTCTCTGGAATATTCTACAGTTCTCGCGAGCTGGTTTGGCTCACTCCTGGTCTCTGAGTTTAATTTATCTCATGCATAGCCCTCCCTGATTGCGACCTGGGTTGGTTTGGCAAGCTATGTACAGCCCGGAATCCCCTAGTAATTGTCCCAAAATGCCTGCCCTTTACTGAGTTCTGTCATAAAGACTATCCCTCGCATGAGTTTAGACACCATTAGGCATACACTAGGGCACAAACACCCTATACATGGTCAAACTGGCAACCTCAGGGATAGGTCCCAATCCTCTCTGAGGTTCATAGATGTATTGCCAATGATTTTATAGTAATAAAATTGGTAAAAATAGTGTATTTTAGGTGTAGACCTAAAATTGGCTTATCACCTGCGCTGAAAATGTGGCCTCCTCTGCCCCACCCCCCAATGTCTGTACATGAGCCATTCAAGACTGACTTCCTGGCCACCACCAGAGCTATCCTCCACAACACAACCTGTGGACACGCCCTCAAACCATGACCCACCTACACTGTACACAGCACCAAGAACCTCCACTCAAAAAACCCTGAATCCAAACAGGGAAACAACTACAGACTTCCCGTTCACCAATAGGACCTCAACTCTGTTGGGCCCTTTCTCAAAAACACCAACAATTAACATTGTATCCCAGAATGTAGCACACAGCCACACCCTACTCTCCACACTTCTTCAGACCCTCTCTATCATGAGTGCTGACATGTTATTTATACAGGAACCTCCATGGAGAACCATCCGCCACACAGCATCCTCCTTAACACAGGAAGGAAACCCTGTCATTGGATGCCCTATCCACCCAGATTGGGACTGCCTGGTACACTCTGAGGGTCTTCAAACTGCAGACAGACCCAACCACCCACACTTGTTGGTTTTCATACACAAGTCCCTCAAGTCACTAAGGCCAGCCCTCCGACGAGACTTAATTGACAGCCAAGACGTATCATAGCTAACTCTATCCCTTCCCTCAGGACCCATACATCTAGTAGGAATTTATAACGATGAGCACGACACAGCCCTCAAACTCCTAGATGAATGAATCCACATGCTCCCACCATGCGCATGCTTAATGGGCGATGTCAACATCCAATCACCCAAGTGGGACACATCATTCTCCACACACACCTCCTGCACCCTGCAACTCTTAGAAACCATGGATGACCTAGGACTCACCTGGTCACTCCCGATCATGCCCTCACCCACATGTTTCCCAAGAGACAGAATACACAACCCAACAACCATTGACCTTCTGTTCATTGACTCCTCAAAGACAAACCTCAAACACCACATACTACCAGACCTATGACACCCATCAGACCACGCTCCCCTAGCAATCCAACTCCCCTTAACAACTACAGCACCTATCATAACCAGGAACGTCATCCGACCAAAGTCGGAAGAAGAGACTACGTTCCTCCAACACATCACACACAAACTTGAATGATTAGCTGATGCCCTACCCAAACTCACCTCAGCAGAAAAAGTTGAAGACTTCACTAATGGTATCTTCCAGATATTCGACAAGGCTTGGATAGCAAACCTGTACCACATCCAAACTATCAGCAAGATCCAAACCTTGGTGGAACCCCACATGTGCTGACACCCTACGAGCATACCGCTCATCACCCTCATCTGATTCATGGAAAACATTCAGAAAAGCCACGAGAGAGGCAAAACGTACGCACTTTGACGAAAAAATATCTGACATAGCAAACACCAACAAAAGACCATGGGACCTTATGTCCTGGATTGGCACACTGAACACTACCTGCAACTGAAGCAGTAATCGACCATTGAACTGGGACACCCTGCATCAACTCTGAACACCTCTTTGACACCCTACAGGCACAGTTCTTCAGTGCCAAAGACCGCCCAGTGAGTGTATCCAACCTAGACTACCTCCCCTGTGCACAAACCCGCAACTGGGTCCCCTTCTCACATTTAGAAATGTCAGAAGCACTAGAGATGACATCATCACTGTCAGCCCCGGGTCCTGACCATATAACCTGGAAACACCTCAAACAACTCATGTGATCAAAACAGTGTGCATCAACATTTCTACACCTAGCTAATGGATGTGTCAATGCAGGCCACTGGCTCTCAACTGTTCAAAGCATCAACCACAGTTGTCATTCCCAAGCCAAACAAACCCTCCCACACAGCCCCAAAGGACTTCCGACCCATCACGCTCCTCAACACCCTAGGAAAACTTTTTGAGAAAATGACAGCAACATGACTCCAATACAATGCAATACAACATGCACTAGTACACCCCCGGCAACTAGGAGGAATTATAGGACGCTCTACAGAAGACACGGGAATGTTCCTCACACACCTCATCCATGCCGGATGGGCCAAAGGTAACATCACCGGCTTAATAGCCTTTGATGTAGCTCAATTCTTCCCATCGCTACACCACAACACACTAATTTCAATTCTTGAACACCAGGGATTTCCACCATGTCTACTAAACTTTTTCAGGTCATACCTAGTAGGATGCCGCACCCGACTCTCATGGGGCCCAGGCACCATATCTCAAGAATTTGACTGCTCAGTAGGAGTGGTACAGGGATCCACACTCTCCCCCATCCTATCCTCACTATTCCTAGCACCAATACTATACCTAGCTGACCTCCACTTCACCCTCAACCCCTCCCTCTTGTGTATCAATTTTCTCTCATATGTAGATGACAGCCTACTAGTAGCCAGAGGCCCCAACTGGGACACAATCTGCCCTGCCCTAATATCTGCATATTCAATAGTTTTCCAACTCCTTGCCGACTTTGGCCTCATACTGGAACATTCTAAAACAGAATCTTTCTTTTTCTCGAGATGCCGAAAACAAGACCTTCCCCCCACTCGACCTCAGATACCCTCCCTACACGGGCTCAACCCCCCTCAGACCCAACCCCACCTGGCGATATCTTGGATTCTACTTCGACCCCACACTATCCTTCAAAGAACATGTCCGATTCTACACAACAAAATCCTTCACACAAGTATGCACCATGAACATGCTTGGAAACTCATCCCGAGGACTCTCCCCTGCCAACAAATGACTACTCTATCACCCATGCATTGTGCCAATCATGACATATGGATCATCACTATGGTTCCACGATGCAGCATGGATCAAGGGCCTTCTAAACCAACTATGACGCACACAAAGAAGAGCAGCACTATGGATTGTGGGGGCATTCTGCACATCACCCTCTCTCATAGTTGAAACTATAGCTGGCCTCCTCCCTATCCACATCCACCTTCGAAAATTACATGCCAGAGCTGCCCTCTGTCTAAACACCTTACCACACACTCACAGGCCTAAGTGCACTACTTGATCTAGGAGCACGCACCACTGAACGACACCCCCTAGCACTCTCCCATCTCACAACATGACAACGACAAATAGCTTCTTCCCCCCTATCGTTTATGGATGCCACTCTGGGCGCCATCACCTCAGATCCCATATCACTAACCGACCCCCTCTGCAAACCTGGCTGTAGACTGATGGACCAGTTCAAAGACAGAATACACTTCATAAACCCCCCAAAAGACACCCCCATCAAAGACGTTCAAACCTGGCAGACCAACACACTTGAACCCCTAATCAAGACCACCCATGCATCATCCACCACACTCATCATAGGATGCAATGCAGCCTTCCCAGCACCCCAATCAAAAGGCCTTTCCTCTCGAACTGCCTTTGTTGCAACAGTAAACAAGGTCACAGTCATCAGACACATACACCACATCAGAGTCCAGAGAGGACCCGATGCCAAATTCATGGCCAGAGCCACAGCACTCGTATCATGCCTCCCCCTATTTTCCAGATATATGACATCTATTATAATACTCACTGACTCCCCCCCTGTATTTCGTAGACTATTCTCCGCTGCTCCAACTTCTGGTCAACAACATGCACTTGAAACCTCGAGACTGCTAATTACTTGGCTCCAGGCCCATCCCACCCATAATATCACCATTGTACACACCCACTCAAAGTGGCGCTACTTGCTACACAGCACCGCACACTGCCTTGCATCACATGCACCATTCCCACTGATACAACCCAGAAACCCAGTCTGGGCCTCTACCATACGCTGCCAGACTGCAGCATCTGCAATCCGAGAGTGGAGACTAGCCTCTGAAGGTTCCGCCCTAGGCTCCGAATTCCTCCCCCTCACTATGGGCACAACCCCACTAAAACCATCATATCTTAAACTAGGCCCCTGGCTGACAACATGCGGCAAAAAACCTCCCCCACTCATGGCGAGACTCACTCGATGCATTCTAAACCATGCACCAACAGGCAAATATAGATTGTGGTTCTTTCCTCAAGAACCCACAGCATGTGCATGTGGCTTCTATCTCAAGACCAGAGACCACATTCTCTGGTCCTGCCCACAATACCAAAGATGGTGGAACTGGTACAATGACTATGGTGAGGACATCAACGTCTGGGGCCTATTAGGATTCTTGGAAGACAATCCATGTGCATTTGCATTCATAGACCAGAGGTAACATTGCTAGTAACTAGCTCTCCCTCCTCTACTCTCCCATTTCATAGTCGCAATGGCTAAGTTCAGTCTCTCTTAGCTGAGTGTAGGTTTATATATAGACCTTTCTGTAAATATTCCAGTGCTTCCTAAATAGGTTAATAGTAGTAGTGTACATTGTACCCTACTACTGCGGACTGCTACCATGCACTGCGCCTTAATAATTGTTGAATAAAAAAAAAAAAAATGGCCATGATGCTCCTGAACCTCAGGACCCTGGTTTTTTTTTTTTTTTTTTTTCGAATCAACAATTTATTATGCGGTGTGTGATAGCAGTCCGTGGTAGTGTATCTACTACATTGAAGCTCAAGTAATAGACCGCTTAAATATAAAACAAGTTCACAGAAGGGCCCCTGAAGGGGGCCCAACAACATCCATTGTACTGAGAGCGGCTGTCAAGTGACCATGAAAAGAAAGTTAGGCTGGGGCCAAGCCAGGTGAGTGCCTAGACACCCGAACCCAACCAGAAGAGTAACTAAAGAGAAGTTGAAACATGGGGAGACCCCAAGGGCGGGCAGGATGAAGTGCCAGGCAGGAGGCCCTGGGGAGAAGGAAAAAGAACCCAATGCACTGAGAAAAAGATCCCAAAACCTAGTGTAAAACTAAACAAGAAGGCCTACGTGGACGGGGGAGGGGCTGTATCTGCTTGCTTTCCCTTGTCCTTCTGGGCAGAAGAACCGACACTGGCCTTGTGGCCAGCCTCTGCAGTGCGGCCATCAGCTGTGTACTGGGCTTTGATCCAGTCTGGCTGGAAACGGTGTTGCCAGAAGGGGCACTTTGGGCTGTTAGCAGCATGTGATTTGCTGCAGTTAACACACTTTCCCATGTGGGGGCAGGGAGAGTTGGAGGGGGTGGCGGGGACAGGGGGTTTAGCCTTGGGGTGGCCTTTACAGCAGCCAGCCGATGACCGGTGTGATGGTATTGGTAGGGTAGGTATGTAATATGTGGCTTGGACAACCACTACCTATATCAACCAGTACCTTGAAATGTGATTCTGGGGCGTTGGAGACAGTTCTCGAAGGGAGGGATTCAACTTTATAAAGGGGTTTTGGGGGAATAGGAATATATAATGGGTTTTCTCGAAAATATACCCAAGGGCACCAAGTGTACTCTGGGGGTGGTCTCTGTGGTAGTAGCACAAGTCTCCTCTTGCAACTACAGCCTCTGGTTCTCAATATCTCTGATCTTGAAACCTTGGGGGAATCTGCACTACCCCACTGAGTCTCTGGCTCTCTATATCTCTAGACCTAAGGGGAATCTAAATCTACCCCTGAGTCTCAATATCTCTCTCTGGAGTCTCCCGGACTCAAACAATATCTCTCAATAAGCTCTCTCAATGATCACAGTTTGTCTCTACTGTTTCTGGGTGGTCTAGGACTGAAGCTCTCACTTAGTTTGCCTTAATGCACACATAGCACAAGATAATGAAATTGTTAATTCCCAAATCTCGTGGTCTTGAAGCTAGGGCAGCGAGTGCTTGCCTTTCACCTCTCCTCCACACTGTATTTATGTGTTTTTGGTAGCTAGGAAACAGCCTAAGTAAATAAGGAAATATTAGAGAGAGTAATGCTAGTATACACAATTGGTCCAATATTCCCCTGCGCAATAATGCTTTTCCACCCGGTATTGGTCCTGGCTGCCTGTTATAGACCCATTTCGAGTCATCGAGATGCTGCTGCGTCATCTCGTGGGCTGTAGTGACAGTCTGCAGCTGTTTCAACATGCCCAGGAAGGTTTTCTACCTGTATATGCATGCCTTTCGCCTCTGTGCGTCCACCCTATTGGTCTCCTCCCAACCCGGCATTCTGGTACACTGTTCATATACCCTTCTAGTATCTTGAACTGGCCACACATTGCTTACGTGTCATGCGGATAGTCCGAGATAGTCCAACTACTCCATCATTTGTCTTTTGATCCGCTATTGGACCCTGCAATGCCCTTCAAGGTACTTGATCGGTCATCAAGATGCTACTGCCCGTATTGTACTGCCATAGCTATCCCCCTGGGGCTGGCTGATAGGCTTACGTGTCTGTAGCTTAATAGGTTTTCTATTTGTTCTACTCCTCACTCATCTCTATTGGTCCTCCTGACAATTGGCGGTCCTTCCGATCGTTGTATCATGATCAGACAAGCTGACGCAGCTTCAGGTGGACATTCCTTGGCCAACGCTCTCTGTCTGTGTCTCTCGGGCAGTAGCCATATTCTCCCCCTTCTCAATAGAACACCATCCCTGCCCTTTGCCTAATATAGCAGCCAGTACATTGTTTCTTAGTACATTGTATGCCATTTATTCGGGTGAGGGACACTGTTCATTACTAATTGAGGTATCTCGAAAATCCATCTACCAAGTGTCTTGATGCCTGTCACACAATCTTCTCAAAGGTTTCAATCAGCACTAGGCTGCTATGTGATGTTCCCTTCAAGATAGTTGAGTTAGGGGCCCTCAGTCTTCTCAGGTCATCTCAATGGCCATTCTATGGCTTGTGAGCTCTTCCCTCATGATCAGGGAGTTCTACTGACAACATTCTCGATACTTGGTGCATCTCTGAGTGTGTACAATTGCGATGTCGCCTGTTGTACCCTTTGTTCACTCTTGAAGCCATACAATAGCTATTTAATAGCCACTGACTGACTCCTGGGGTGTCTTGTAGCCTCATAGAGGTCCTTACATGACATACCAGTTGGGTTAGGGTCATTGTAGGGGTGTTATGGGTATATCAAGATGATTACATTGTAGCTATTACTGGGCCATGGGTATATAGGGGTATAATGGCCTATTTTAGCAATGCTTCAATTTTTGGCATAATACCGGTCCTCGGCCTCGGAGTGAGGCTCTGAGCAGATAGGGCAGCATGCAGAGCGCACGTGGCAGGAGTGAATGGTGTGGCCCCAGCACCAGCATTGGGAGCAGTGTGGAGTGCCAGGGTTGGCACAGGTGGTTCAGATAAAACAGACACTGCCAGCAAGTGGAACAGAGCGTCCAGCCACTGCCTTGGTGTGGGAGCTGGTCTGTGAATCATGGATGTCAAACCATGCGGTGGCAGTGGTGGACTTGGCTGAATTGCAGATCACCCAAGGGGGACCAGCAAGGGGAAGAGAGAGGGCCAGGGGTGAGCGGCTAAGGGCCTGCGCTACCTCAGCAGGAGTAACCTGGTCAGCTGTACCAGGTTGGAAAAGAGGAATTTGACAAGCTTAAGGTAAGAGCGTGACATAGGAAGGGCGACAGGAACCAGGGGAGCCTTGAGGTCCTTGCCAAGGGCAGCGCCAACAGTTGTCAGCTTGGGGGCTGACATGACAGTGGAAGTGGTGAGGGACAGGCCCCCAGAGGAAGGGCGCACCAACTCAACACAAAGCATAGAGCCAGAGGCCAATAATGCCAAGTTGATGACATGGGTGACATGGGGGAGAGATGCCTTGGAGAGGGCGTCAGATCCAGGAACTAGAATTTGGTGCTGTGAGGGGCCAGCAACAGTGCAGGAGCACTTGGCTTTGGAAGCCAGAGTGCCGAGGATGGCCTTCTGGACAGCAATAACACAATCTGTGGGGAGTGTGGGGAATGCCTTGGCCACATGGACCAAGGTGGGTGCTACCTTGAGAGCACTGGCATAGGAGAGGGGGGGGGAGGGGCCACGCCAGGTGGGACAAACCAAGGGGCACTGAGGGGAGTGCGCAGGGTGAGGGGAAGGGGGAACAGGGGCAGCTGGGGCAGTGCCAGACTGTGTAGGGATAGTCCCTGACACAGCCGGGGCAGTAGCCGAGGCTGTAGGGGACAGGTTAGAGGGTCCTGCAGAGCCACTTACCTCAGCAGTTCCACAGAACAGACATGTGGCATCCACATGTTGGGGAGGGGAGGGAGCTGGAGCCCAGTGCGCCACATAGCGCTGGAAGTACTCACGGAAGGTGATTTTTTGGTCCTGAGAGGTGACTGGGATTTGAGACCACTCAGAGGCCAAGATGGCATCCAGGAGCTTGTAGGCCCCCTCAGCAAGGGCAAGAGCAGAGCCAAGGTCCTTGGGCACAGAGGCCAGTAGAGGAGCAAGGTGGGGGAGAGCTGTGCCCACCAGCCAGGTGCCATAGTTGAGGGCGGGTTCCTGTTGACCAATGGCTGTCTTCCTGGGGGGGGGGGCAGGGTTCATCAGAAAGAGGCGCAAGCTCCTCCTGGGGTGGGGATGGTGTGGATCCTGTATGAAAGGGCCAGAGAAGCCTCAAAGCATAAACACTTTGCAGTGACATTGGCCAGTGCCATATTGACAGAGTCAGAGAGGGCAGGGGCCGGAGAGGGAGAGAGGGGGGAGGATGTACCAAACGCCCCTGGTGAAACGCTGGAAAACAGGACTCGATGGCAAGGGTGGGGAAGCACAACACTGAGGGAACAAGGATGGGAAGCTTTCACACTAAACCCAACACTCAAACTCTCAAAATTCAAACACAATCACTAAACTCGTGTGGGAGCCTAGGGCAAAGGTATGGGGTAGGATATGTCAAAGAGTAATTGTTTGCCAAGGCAAGTTCGAGGGGGTGCAGGATCTGACAGATGGATTCGAAGTAATCAATTTTAGAGAGTTCTAAATGACACAGTTTACTGGCTAGAATAGCCCTGGACAACTGCACAAAAATCTGATCTCTAAACTGAGTGTAATACAAGACCCACTTGATTACAGCTCCTCTGAACTCTGGGGACAAACTCAAGCTCAAGACCCACTTGGCTTAGTCTGTTCTGTCTCTGATTTAGAATTGAGCTCAAAGAAACTTCAAGTCCAAATCCCTCTGCTCTCTAGGCTCTAGGAAATCACACAAAAGTGAGCTCAGGGTGATTCTCCTCTCAACTACTCTTTCTAAACTCTCCTAAAGACTAGTTTCACTTAAACAATTCACACAAAATAGATCTAAACCGTTCTTGATCACGGCTGCGAAGTACTCTGCTGAGAAGTTGGGGTGAAGCCCTTCTTGCTCTTCTCAGAGGCCAGCAGCCATATTTTTATATTGAGAGAGATACAAACTAAAATAGACGAAACAGAGAGATATGAAATACAGGAAATTCGATCCGTGGTAAAACAAAAGGATCAAATATTTTAGAAAATAGGTGTACTATAAGTAGGAAAACTAAAAATAATCCCTAATATTATGCTAAAATTAGAAAAATATTGAATCCTTATGTTAGGCTATAGGTCTGGCATATTGTGAGGGTGACCTGGAGTGAGAGAGGGGTGAAACATGATCGCTCACACTCGGACTATGCAGGGAAATCCTCAGTTTATTAACAATTGGCAAAAGTGCGGGAAAGTGTGAAGCTATTACACACCTATGCAGGGAAATCCTCAGAGAAACAAATGAGGAAGTCCCTGCACTGCTACGAGAGCTACAGGAAAAATAGGAACTAGGGACCAGGTGTGTGCACATGTGACTGGAGGGCAGGAAGGTGTATCATGTGATCACGCTCAGGGACATGCTGAGCACGGGAAGCAGGCACTTGCACACGCAGCTGTGCGCACCAGTTTGTGGAGGCATCAGCGGGTGACACTGGGTGGTAGGCAAGGGCCAGGACAACTTGGGGAGACCAGGGGGGTAACAGGAGCAGAGGGAGGAGTATAGGGAGGACTTGAGAGTCTCCTTACAAGGAGTATGCAAAACGTGAAGCATGAGCTGGGCACAGTGCTAGGGCTAGAGAAATCCTCAGAGAAACAGATGAGGAACCCTGGTGCCTAGGGCATACAGGCTAAATAATAAATGTCTGAAAAGAGAACTAGGGAGCAGGTGCACACACATGCAACTGTAGGGCAGAAAGGTATGTTATGTGATTGTGTCTGGGGATGTGTTGAGTATGGGAAGCAGGCACTTGCATGTACCAGTTTGAGGAGGCATTGGTGGGCAACTCTAGGCAATGGCAAGGGGGGGGTGCAAATGCGAGCGAAGCGAGCATGAGCAGCCTAGGGGTGGGGGGTAATAGGAGCAGAGGGAGAAGTGTAGGGAGAACTTGAGGGTCCTCTTACACAGTCTGAGAAGGTATTAGTATATGACACAAGATAAAAGTGAGAGTTGGGGAGAGTCAGGGTAACCAGAGAAGTGATAGAAGTGGGGAGGGAGCACAGATGCGAGCATGAGTGACCTGAGGGCAAGGGGTACAGGGAAGACTCTCAAGTCTTTTTATATATAGGGAATATAGAAAACTAAGAAAATAGGGGAAAAGAAACAAAAATTGATCTGCAGTAGAGAATATATAAACCATAAATCCAACCCCCTGTGTAGCAGGGGATAGCGTAAGCTAGTCTATAACTAATGCTACGTCATATATATTGCTTAGTAATTTTAGTCAGCATTAGTCAGATTTGCTCATGATTAGTCAGGCTGAGTCAGAATTGGTCAGCATTATATAAGCAATTTGTCAGCATTTGTCAGCAAAAACTCGGTCTCAAAGCTGTTCCAACTCCATATATTACAAATCCATATATCCAACACTGCCATTTGACAGACTTTAAATATCAACCTCACAGCACGGATCCAATTCTTTCTGACCCCCATCATCCATTCCCCTGCATTCGAGGTGAGCCCTCCCTGATTTATGTGTTTAGGATGAAATAACTAATTAAAAACCCTCATAAATTCGCAAAAATTCACAAAAAATTGCTGTAAATCTACAAATAAATTCCAAAAAAATATGGTAAAATAATATAATTAAATTTCGAAGATATCCGTGGGAATTTCGCGTCGAAATTCACTAGAACTTGGAAACACTTGAATTAAATTCAGGTAAGTATTCAATAATTGCTTTGAATGGTATGTATAGCTAACAAAAAGAACAAATTTATTGTAGTTACACTTGCTGCATCTATAAACACTCATTTGAGCTACAGGGTGAGTTCTTTAATCACATAAGTATAAAATATAATCTAATAACCATTTTAGAGTGAATTGTGTCATTTGTATTATTACTTGGTATGCTTAGGGAAAACGTGGAGATCAAGGTGATAGACAGTAAAGCTCCTACTACCTGGCTTTCTCTTCGGAGTTGTTTGCCGGTTGCCCTCGGAGCCTCTTTCTGTCTGCTGTGTGCAGGGAGATTCCTACTCTCCATTATCAACTGCCGCTGCCGACACCAAATTCACACAGTTTTGGCCTAAGTGGGCTTTGTGATATTATATTTGGCTTTTTTGCTTCTGTTTTTGGAAACCTTTATATTTTGGATACAAATGTAAGCAATATATTTACTTAATTATGATATATCTTATTGACATATTATTTAGGGATCCCCAAACCCCACCTACTACCCCTGAGCAGGGAAGACAGGCAACCCGTGATGCTGACCAAGAGCATCGTGCGCAGCAAATGACATCCCCCTGAAACACGACTGCAAACGTACCAACCAACCCCCACTCCACATTCCCCCTCCAATCAATTTCCAAACACACCCAGACATCCCCCGTCCAGCTACTCCTCCCACTGCTATTGCTGGACCATCTGGAGACCATGTTAGGTCTATTGGATTATCCAGAGACCTTGCTGTACCCAGACCTCCACTCCTGCCCCCAGTCAATATTGGTTCTTCTGGATTATCCAGGGAGCCAATACCACCTATTCCTCAGCCTCTTGCTCCTGCTCAACCCCTTTTACCAGCATCTATCCTTATACCCCAAACACATATTCCAGCCAACTTGGATAGACCACCACCTCGCCTTCTGCCACAATATATCCCACCAGCACCACAACCACCACAAATGGGTAGATAGAGGTGTCCTATTGCACAACCAATTCCTCAGGCACAAAATCCAGAGGATATTCAAAGGATATTACAAGAGCAGATGGCACGAGTGCGACAGGAGCGTGAAGTAGAGCAGAGACAAACAGCACAGAGACAACAATTGGAGGTGTTGAGAATACAACAACAGCAGAGAGAACAAGTGGAGAGAGAGATAAGAGCACAAGAGCTGGAAAGGATTCAGGAGAGGGAGAGACAAAGAGAACAGCAGGAGCAAAGAGAAAGAGAGTTGAGGATACAAGAAGAGGAAAGACAGAGAGAGAGAATTCAAAGAGAAGAGAGGGAAAGGGAGGAGGAAGAGAGGGAAAGAGAGGAGGAAGAGAGGGAAAGAGAACAAAGAGAAGAGAGGGAGAGAGAGTTAAGGGTGCAAGAGGAGGAGAGGGAGAGAAGGAGGATTGAGGAGGAGGAAAGGGAGAGAGAGCAGAGAGAGCAGAGGGTGGAGGAGTTGAGGGCAATTGAGGAGGAAGAGGGAAGGGTCTTGACACAGCAAAACTTGGATGCAGTGAGAGAGGAGTGGAGACAAGAATGGGAGGCTGAGAATGATGGATTGGAACAGGAGGAGGATTTATGGAATCAATTTGATGAGGTAAATATCTTTTTTGTTTTTGGTGTTTTCTTTTTCTAACCTCAATATTTAGATAGATATCATTGGGAATGAAGGTGCTGAGGGTGAGAGGGCTGAACCTGAGGAGGATCCCAATCGACTCCGAGCCTTACCCCGTGGTTGCCAACCATATCAGGAGCCAGCAGGACCACACTCCCTTGGGCCAATGAATATCCTTTGCCCCAAATGCCAAGCTCTCTACTTTATTGATGAAAAGCTGTCAAGAGAGTCCTGAGTTAGCCATCCCAAATTTGGGATGTGCTGTCTTAATGGCCAAATTCAACTCCAACCTCTGACACCCATGGATCCTGTTCTACAACGTTTCTTCTGTGGTGAAGCTCCTCAGTCCAAGTCATTCAAAGACAACATCCGGCGCTACAACTCTGCATTTGCCTTCACCTCACTTGGAGTCAAAATTGACCAGTCAGTCACTCGAGCCACTGGCCCTTACTGCTTCAAGATCAGTGGTGAACTCCATCATCTCTCTGGTGCCCTCCTTTCCTCCACCAGGCGAAAACTCCCAAATATGCGCAGATCTATATCTACAACTCAGCTGAGCAACTGGATTACCACCAGCAAAACAACCAGGACTTTTGTGACCGTATAGTCATGAATGAGCTTCAGGATCTCCTCCAGCACATCAACCCTTATGTCCATGCATATAAACAGGCGCACCAAAGTATGATGGAATGACCTCCCCACCCCCAGCAATCTATCTCCATTGCACTCCATGTTGATATGGCCCAGGATCAGCAGCACATACAACACTCCCACTGCCAATGAAATTGCCATCATTATTCCAACTCCTGGATTGCATGAATGGGACAAGGAAAGGGACATCATTGTACAACTTCAAAATGGTGGACTTGAGAGAATCTCCAACCTCAGTCCATCATATGCTCCACTCCACTACGTCCTACTCTTTCCTCATGGTGATCAAGGGATGGCACACAGAGATTCCAGCACACTTTGGGGAAGCTGGCCAATGTCGCACTCCACATGTTTCTCAAATGTGCTACTATGCACATTGTATTCACATTCACCCAGGAGATCAACCACCACTCTTCTGGGGCGGCAAGTTATTCCAGCGGTACATTGTTCGATGCATGGGCTTCATTGGAGCAAGCTAGGTTGACATACCTCCGTCTCAACCAGACAAGGCTTAGGGGGGAGTTGTATGAGGGTCTGATGGATGTTGTGCATGGTGATCCAGGGGGTGAGGTCTGACTTGATCAAATTGGCCAAAGGATTATTCTTCCTTCAAGTCACATTGGAAGTACCCGTCATATGATTCAGCTCTTCCAGGATTCAATGGCCATTTGTCGCACTTTCAGGAAACCAGATCTCTTCCTCACCATGACTGCCAACCCCAACTGGCCAGAGATTCAGAGGCAGATGTTAGCAGATGTGCAGGGAGGCAGGCAGGCTGTGTCAGACAGACCAGATATTGTGGCTAGGGTGTTTGAGCTGAAGAAGAAGGCCTTATTGAAGGAGCTTGAAGGAGGACTCTTTGGTGAAATAGCTGGAATGGTCCATACCATTGAGTATCAGAAGAGAGGATTGCCCCACATGCACCTTCTGATATTTCTGAAGGATGAAGATAAGATCCGTGGTATGTCCATATATTTCTTTACATGAATAACTCTAACAGAATTTCAGATGCCTTCCATGTGGATTCCATGGTCTCTGCTGAACTCCCCAATCCCACCACCCATCCTATCCTTCACAACATTGTCACTACCACTATGCTTCATGGTCCCTGTGGTGCACACAAGCCTAATGCTAGGTGTATGGTCAATGGAAGATGTAGCAAGCAATTTCCTAAGGCCTTCACTGATGCTACTCAGTATGGAGATGATGGCTACCCCAAGTACAGGAGGCGCAACAATGGTCACATTTTTCAGAAGGCTGGCTTTGACTTCAACAATTCCTGGGTTGTTCCCCACAATCCCTACCTCAGTGCCAAGTACCAGTGTCACATCAATGTTGAGATCTGTGCTTCTGTCCATGCAGTCAAGTACATTCACAAGTACATCTACAAGGGCCATGATAGGACAACTTTGGTTGTTGCAGGGAACCAGGGTCAGGGACAACAGAGGGATGAGATCAAGGAGTACTTGGATTCACGCTATGTCTCTCCAGTTGAAGCTTGCTGGTGACTCTTTGAGTTCAACATGCATGCAGAGCAACCCACTGTCTACCGCCTTCCTGTTCACCTCCCTGGCCAGCAAATGGTCTTCTACAATCCAGCTATCAATGATGCCCACAATGTTCTGGCACGAGCCAATGTCAACCGGACAGAACTCACTGCATGGTATGAGGCCAATCAGCAGTATCCTCAGGCACACAATACTCTCTACCAGGATTTTCCAAGG
Organism: Lepiota venenata; assembly: GCA_004296355.1. NCBI lineage: Eukaryota > Fungi > Basidiomycota > Agaricomycetes > Agaricales > Agaricaceae > Lepiota > Lepiota venenata. Next base: position 715,024 of record RCFS01000022.1, read on the forward strand.
ACATGGGTCTTTGATTCCAGGACCAAAGTGTGGAAACCAAGGCAGAGGGGGAAAGCTATTGGGAGGATGTACTTTGCTTCACCAGCTCAGGGAGAGAGGTTCTATCTGCGCTTGCTACTCACTGCAGTATCCGGAGCAACTTCACCAGAGGACTTGCGCACAGTAGATGGTCATTTGTGCCCCACATTCAAGGATGCCTGTCTGGCCAGAGGATTATTGGAGGATGAAGGGGAGTGGGTTCTGTGTTTGCAGGAAGCAGGTCAAATGCAAACTGGGTTATCACTTGACTGCCTGTTTGCTTAGATTCTGATGAACTGCCATCCAGTGTCACCCAAAAATCTTTGGACACAATTCAGACCTCAAATCTGCGATGATCTTAGGAGACAGTTGGAGTGATCACCTATCTACCAACACAGGGAGTTCACAGATGAGCAGGTTTATGACTATGGCCTTCACCTTCTCAACAAGATCCTTCTGCAGCTTCACCAAGTCACTTGAAGACTTTCCTCCCATGCCACTTCCACAGGGCCCAGATGAAGGTGTTTCTTGGGAGGACCTTGACAACAATGTTCTGTTGGCCCAAGAGCGCAACTACAATGTGGAGGAGTTGACAGCTACAGTGGAAAGGAACCGCCAATCTTTCAACCAGGAGCAAGTTGCTGTCTTCAATGCAGTCATGGACTCAGTGGATAGGAATCAGGGCAAGGTCTTCTTTGTGCATAGTGCAGGTGGAGGTGGAAAGACCTTTGTGTGCAATACCATTGCAGCTGCTGTCCATGCTCAGGGACATGTTGCACTCTGTGTTGCTTCATCAGGTATGTGTCATTAGTTATACATCTGAATAGTTTTCTAACAATATTGTGTACAGGAATTGCAGCATTATTGTTGGAGGGAGGAAGAACTGCACACTCAAGGTTCAAGATCCCCATTCCTGTTCATGACACATCCACCTGCCCCATCCGACACAACTCAGCTCTCCATGATGTACTCAAAGTTACCAAGATTATCATCTGGGATGAAGTCCCCATGCAGCACAAACACAGTGTCCATGCAGTAGACCACACATTGCGCGATCTCTTCTCTACTGAAAGGCCCTTTGGTGGAATCACAGTACTCTTTGGGGGAGACTTCCAACAAACACTGCCTGTGGTACCAAGAGGAGAGCGACAGCATGTCATTGAGGCCTCAATTCGAAGAAGTGCACTCTGGGAGTCAGTGGAGGTTTTCTACTTGGTTCAAAATATGCAGTTGGAAAGGACACCAGAAATGAACCAGCATGCAAACTGGCTACTGGAGATTGGAGCAGGAGCAAACATGGGAGCTGATCAGAGGGTGCAATTGCCAGACAGGATGTGTGTGCAGGACTTGGAAGGATTGGTGGACTTTGTGTATCCTGGGATTGAGAGGAGGAATGCTGATGAATATTTCTTGGAGAGGACAATCCTGTCTGCCAAGAATGATAGTGTGGATGAACTCAACAACTCTATCCTAGCCAAATTCCCTGGAGACCTTCAGATGAGGATGAGTGTGGATAGTATGAGGATGGAGGATGGACAAGACTATCAGCCCTATGCAGCTGAGTATCTCAACTCACTCAGGGCAAATGGACTCCCTCTGGCTCAGTTGGCACTCAAGGTTGGATGTCCTGTGATGCTACTCCGAAATCTGGACCCCTCATTAGGACTCTGCAATGGAACTAGGATGATTGTGGTGGAAATTCGGAGGAGGGTGTTGAAGTGTAGGATCATTTCTGGGGATAGGAGATTTGCAGGATCCATTGTGATGATACCCAGGATCACACTGTCACCTTCAGCTGAGGATCTTCCCATTCCACTGATGCACTGACAATTCCCAGTGTGACTTGCCTTTGCAATGACAATCAACAAGAGTCAAGGGCAATCAGTGAAGTATGTAGGAGTTCATTTGTGGTCTTCAGTGTTCTCTCATGGGCAGTTGTATGTTGCATTGAGTAGATGCACATCTGGAGAGAGGATTAGGATATTGTTGGATGAGAGGAATGAGGACAAAAAGACATTGAATGTAGTATACCAGGAGATACTTAGAGGACTTAGACTTTAATTATGTATATTATCAAAATCAAGTTTGTACTATAAACAAGAGATACTCATTGGTGAGGAATGATGTAGGATAATGCTAAGAGTAGAAAACCACTTGAGTCAAACCCCCTGCGTAGCAGGGGATAGTGATAAGCTAGTTAGGGGGAACAATGCATGAGCAGTAAAGGAGGCATTTGTGGGAGGGAGTTAGTCCCTGGGATGAGTTGCCTAATAGGTGCATAGCAGCCTAAGAGGGAGAAGGACTTGTTGGCATAGAAGGCAACATGATCTTTGAAAGAGAGCCTGGGATCAAACCAGAAACCCAGATATTGCCAGATGGGGGATGGGAGGAGGGGAGTGTTGCCAGTGAAGGGGGCATATCCCATGTCCAGGGGAGAGAAGGTATCGTTGTGTCTCCTCAAGAAGAAAAATGATTTGGTCTTGGAGTGCTCAAGGACTAAGCCGAAGTCAGACAGAAGCTGGAAGACTATTCCATATGCTTTAATCAGAGGGGGAGTCATGTCCACCTACTGTTTACCTTGAGATACTAAGAGGCCGTCATCAACATAGGATAGAAAATCAATGTTTCTGAGAAGGGGGTCTAGGGAGAACATGTGTTCTGCGATGTATAGGACAGGGGCTAGGAAGAGGGATGACAGCACCAGAGAGAAGGCAGAGCCTTGGACAACACCGACAGAGTAGTCCATGGGGTTGGAGGTGATGTTGGCGCCCCAAGAGAGGGAGGTGGTGCAGCCAACAAGGTATGATTTGAAGAAGGAGAGGACTTGGGGGGGGAAGCTCTGGTGACGGAGGATGGCAACAAGGGTGGAGTGGTGTATGGAAGGAAAGAACTGGGCAACATCAAATGCAATGACCCTAGTGACCAGATTTTTGGCCCAGCCAGTGCAAACAAGGTGGGAGAGGTATAGGCCAGCATCTTTAGTAGAACAACCGGCTATCCCACCTAATTGGTGGGGGTGAACGAGAGTATGGTGGACAGCCACAAATTGGAGTCGAGTGACCAGCATTTTCTTGAACAGCTTGCCCATGGTGTTAAGGAGGGTGATAGGGCAGAAGTCTCCAGGTTTGGTATGGGAGGGTTTGGGGGGTTTGGGGATAACAACAGTAGTTGAATCCTTGAAGTAGGAGGGCCAATATCCATGTTCAACACAGGTGTTGGCAAGGGCTAGGAGAGCGGAATGGCAGGGCAGGCGAGATACCAGCTTTTTTAGGTGCCGCCATGTGAGATGATCTGGACCTGCAGCGGAGCAGTTGGAGGTGCCCACTAGGGCTTCATCCAGTTTAGGTGGGGCAAAGGGGACCCATTTATGGGTACTCTGCTCAGGGAGGTAGTCTAGGCCTGAGAGGTCTGTGGTGCAGGTCTTTGGCATTGAAAAAGTGGGATCCCAATGTGTCAAAGAGTTCCTCCTGGGTGACACAGGGTTTGGAAGTTCGGGGGTCAATGACGGCATCAATTGCTGGTAGGGAGCGGGGGCCCACCCAGGACATTAAATCCCAGGGTCTTTTGTTAGTGACCACTATGTCCTTGGACAATGTGTCATAGTAGGTTTGCTTAGCCGAGTGGCATCCAGAGTGGAACAGACCCCAAGATACCTTGGAGGGGGAAGATCAGTATGAGTTCAGGAGGGCAGAGCAGTCAGTGTTCCACCAGGGTTTGGATTGGTGGCAGACTAGGGAGGACTTCGAATTGGTAGACCAGGTGGCTGAGACAATGGACATGAGAGAGGCGGCAAACACTTCAATGTCCGTGGCAGAGGAAAGGGGATGAGTGGAGGGGAGGGAGCCCAGGCTGTGTGAGACTGCATCAAGGAAGGAGGTCTCTTCCTTGGAGTTGATCTTTATCACAGTTTTATGGACAAAGGGGATTTTGGATGGGATAGGGAGGGTAAAAGCCAGAGGGGCATGGTCTGAAGGCAATTGGAGGTTGGGGAGGATGTGGTATTCTGGAAGGGGAAGCCCATTGGAGAAGAAGGCCAAGTCAATGACAGTGGAGGATTTGTTCTGGTCCCTAGGGTAGAATGTTGGTTGGGGGGAGATTGGTAGTGCTCTGACTAGTGAGAGTGATTCAGCTACATTGAGGAGCCGCGATGCCCTAGTGGGGTGGGTGGGGTAGGAGGGGTCCCATTCATTTGACCTAATGTTGAAGTCTCCAACTAGGCAGAGGCAGGAATGTGAGGACAGGGATAGCATGTCTGTTAGAAACAACAGTGCAGAGTCCTGTGCATTGTTGTAGATCCCCACTAGGTGTACAGGTCTAGTGGGGAAAAAGAGGGACAGCCATGAGATGTCCCAGTGTGGGACAAGATCACAACGGAGAGAGGGGCAGAGGGGGCAGAGGGATTTGTGAACAAACACCATTGACTGGGGGTGGGAGGGGGAGTCAGGATTGTTCTTGTCTCCAGGTGAGACAAGACAATCCTAGTCAGAATGGAGAGGGCCACCAATAACAGGGGCACCCTTTTTGTCAGTAGCGGAAAGGACATACCTGATGATTTTCCATGGGGGTTCTTGTATAAAAACTAGGTCCACAGCCAGAGTAGACAGAGTAATCAGAAGGGTTTCCAGAAGAGAGTAGTTACAGGCCACATTTTGTGAGACCACCAAGAGAGAGTCAGCCAAATGCATCCTACCAGTAGGGCGCCTCGGGAAGGGGAAGGGGGAAGTGGAAGGGGGAATAGTTAGTTCAGGAGTAGGAGAGCGGAGAAAAGAGCGGGCAAAGGGCGTGTCAGGGAAGGGCAGTGGGACAGTGTCTGACATATCATGTACAGACATTAGGAGGGGCAGCGGAGGCGGCCGCGGCTTCAGTGCAGGCACGGTGCTGTTCTGCGCAGATGGTTTCTCTCAGGAGGGTTTGTCATTTGACATGTCCTTTGATCCACTTGGGTTTGAAGCAGTGGTTCCAGAATGGGCATTTGTCGCTGTTAGCAGGATGGGGTCCATTGCAGTTGCAGCATTTGGCTCCGTGTGGGCAAGGTTGGTCATGGGGGGTGGCCGGGATGGGGGGGTTTGCTTTTGGTCTGCCCTGACAGCAGGCAGCATAGGAGCTGGTGGTTCTCCTCCTTGTGAGGGCCACCGCAGATAGGGGGCAAGCAATATTGAATCACCTGCAGATGTTAACAGTATGGCCCCAGGTCCAGCACCTAGAGCAAAGAGGGACACTGGGACAGGTGTGACAGATGTTGCCCAGAATGGGCACAGAGCAGTTTGCCACTTCATCAGCAGCAGTGCCTTTCTGGGAGTCCCAGATTTTGAACCAGACAGTGGTGGTGTCTGCAGCCGCAGTTGTTGTGGGAGGGGCAGGGGAGAGAGACAAGCTGGAAGTGGGGGGCTAGTGGGGAGCATGACAAAGCCTTGCATACAAGCCTGTGGACCTCAGGGTAGGAGGCGAGGCCTCCAGCACAAGGCACATCAAGCATCCTTGAGGTAGGATTTGGAGCAGGGCCTTGCCCACTGCTTGAATACTGCCATCAATGACTTTAGAGGCCTATTGGCAGATAGTGTGTATGTCCTTGTCTGAGGGAATGTCACAGCAGAGAAGGCAGGCAGCAGTCTTGTCTCAGGAGATGGACAAGACGCAGCATGAGGATGAGGAGACAGCTAGGCTGCAGTTGGCAGAGTCCATGATACCAGGGGAGGTCAAGGACATTGGGGGGAGGGGTAGGGAGGGCAAGTATGACCTCCCGACGCATTGGGCCTTTGGTAGTGGAGGAGAATTGTGTGCATGGTTTGGCTAAGGTGGAGCCGGGTGCGTTTTTGTTGTTGTTGGAGGGCGGAGATACTCCCTTGGCATGGGCCATGCACTCCAACTTGTTGGTGGAAGTGTCGGGGAAGGATGCGGGATAGCACAATGAGGCAGCTGGTCCAGCCGGAGGTGGGAGAGGTAGGTGAGGTGGCCACAACATTGGCCCATGTGTGGCCCGGAGTGGGGGAAGGGGCAGCGGAGTGCCGATTGGGCTTTGTCCGCAAGTTGACAGAAGGGGGGGAGGGGGAACCACAGAAGATGCCGGGTTAGAACCAGCAGAATGGATAGGAGCATGGCCAGCACCAGATCCAAGATTGGGTCCCTGGACAGATCCAGATCCAGGGCAGGTAGAGGCAGATTGGGTGCCAGACCCAGACTTGGGGAGCCGAACAGGGTTAGACCCTTGATTGGATGATGAATGGGATAATCCCAGTCATTGCAGTCCCTGATCTGGGCCCAGCAGAGTGCTTATTTTTATTAATCCAGGCAGGTGAGGGGGAGGGAGGCCTCATGTCCACATTGGGGGATAGGGCAGGAGGGGGTGAGGAGGGGGGGAGGAGGGCTGACAGTGCAGCCAGGGCAGCTGGGCCCAGAGGCGGGGAGGATGAGAGTGGGGTGGGGGAGGGGGAGCTTTACCTTGATGTAGAGTTCAGATTGGACTGTGTGGTGCAGCCACTCAACCATACTAAAATCGCCACAGGATCAAACCACTAGCTTACGCTATCCCCTGCTACGCAGGGGGTTGGATTTGTGTATTACATAATTATCAATATTCAACTTTAATCATCTAGCCTATGCAATAAGTTTATATCTGTCTTCATTATTTCAATATTTTTCTATTGGCTAGTATTTTATCCAATATCCATTCTTTTATATATATTACTAATTCACACTAACTCTCTTATCTATTTGAAACCTATTCTCCTATTTTAGCATTATTTTACCAGTATGCCAAACCTGTGGCCTGAATAGAAGTTCAATAATCTTTTAAATTTAGTATTTTCCCTATTTGTTCAACTGTTATATATCTACTTTTCTATTTATAATATTGGCTTATACCCATTTTCTATATTATATTTATTCTTTATATTCTCTGCTGCCAATCAATTTTTATCCCTTTATATTTCCTATTCTGTTCTTTGTTCATTTCTCTTTTACATTTGTATGATATTGGATAATATTGTCACATGCCAAATGCATAGCCACTGCCTAAGTGCATGTACATGCGCAAAGGCACCATTCCACACAATTTCACTATGTTTGATTTCTATTTATAACTGTTGTTCTATCATTGCTCCCCTTTGTATTGTGTGTTCTCTGTCAAGGTGTTCTGGTGAGTAGTTCCTTAGTCATCATTTTATTGTCTCCATTCTCCTTTTTATCCTTTTCCTGCTTACATATCATGTATTTGGCTTGTAGTATAAAATGCATTTGCTTGTATCATAGCTACTTAGTCAGATAATCAACTAAGCTTGTCCTCTCTCACTTCCCATTGCTCTTGTGCATTCACATGCCCTCTTGTTTCTCACACCTCCATCACAATCACAAAAGCACTCATGCACACCTCCCATTGCACACTCACAAATTGAGACTATGGTATCAGAAGGGCACAGCACATAAGCTGAAGCCAAAGTCTCTCTATATGCTCTCCCTCTGGATCTTCTCTCCCCTTTGCACAGCCATGTTCAGTAGCTTGACAAATATTTATATAGCTTTTCCCCCATTTCCATAGTTTTCCACATTCTCTACATATTTTATGTATACTATAGTTATCATTCTTTGGATATTTCATATACAGTATAAACTGTAGGTACTCAAGTTTGTGATCTCAGTCTGAAATTTTATTTTATGTTCTGTAATATCTATTCTCTTGCCTGTATCATATCTATTATTCTATATAATACCTATTTTTCTTCTATCACATTTATTATTCTGTACTATACCTGTTTTTATATTTATGTCATACCCATTTCCTAGTCTATACTATACCTACTTCTATTACTTTTTCAGCTATTTCTACTCTTTCCAGCCCTTATTCTCACTTTGTCTCACCTAACAATACCTTCTCACACTGGTAAATATAGCTATATGCAAACACTCATTATCTATTGTAGTTGTGTGATATATTTTCCTACTCTGTAGTTACACATATACATTTTTAGTTGTTCATTATTTAGTCTGTATTATAGTTAGTAATACAGAGACTTTCTTCTTTATTTCTTTGAGAGTTTTCTTATATGGGTGTATAGTATCATTTTTCTATGCTTTTAGTTTGAGTATGTATACTTATATCTGACTTTCTTCCTGCCCTAGGTCAGACAACTCTGAACATGACTCTTACCTATAGAACTATTATCCATAACTCTTGTGTAAGAGGACTTGAGAGTCCTCCTGTTACTCCTTTCTTTATTTCCATTACTCTCTCAGTTGTCCTAACTCTCTCTAGCTCTTGTTTTTCCCTTGTATTACCCACCAATACTTTCTTAGATGGTACACACAGCTATATGTGCAAATGCCTGTTTTTTATGCTTACAATGCAATTATATGATATATTTTCTTGCCCTGTAGTCATATATGCATACACCTGCTCTCTAGTTCTTTTTTTGGTCATTTATTATTTAGTCTGTAAATGGCTAAACAAAGACTTTCTCATTTGTTTCTTTGAGAATTTTCCTGCATAGGTGTATAGTAGCTTCACACTTTCCCATACTGAGAGTGAGTGCACTTGTATTAGATCTCTCTCTTACTCCAGGTTGCTCTCACACCCTGGGAGTTAGTATATCCCTTGTAAAACACTGTTACTATCTGTGTGATATCTATTTTCCTATGTTATACACACCTGTTATAGAGTGTTTCCTTGTGCCATATTATGTCCTACCCCTATTTCTTTATGCTATTTTATCAGTGTTTCATTCCTACCTTCCAATTATGAACTTTCCTTATTTTCCTTTGTATTTCAATATATATATCCTGCTTGTAGTATTAACCCATAATATTTTCATAATTTTTCCGATTTTTAGTATTTCCTTGTACCACATTACTCTATTTTTTATGCTATTTTATCAGTGTTTCATTCCTACTTTGTAATTATAAATTCATTGTTCTACTTTAATATATATATCCTGCTTGTAGCATTAACCCATGGGGTCATTGCATTTGATGTTGCCCAGTTCTTTCCTTCCATACACCACTCCACCCTTGTTGCCATCCTCCGTCACCAGGGCTTCCCCCCCCAAGTCCTCTCCTTCTTCAAATCATACCTTGTTGGCTGCACCACCTCCCTCTCTTGGGGCGCCAACATCACCTCCAACCCCATGGACTACTCTGTCGGTGTTGTCCAAGGCTCTGCCTTCTCTCTGGTGCTGTCATCCCTCTTCCTAGCCCCTGTCCTATACATCGCAGAACACATGTTCTCCCTAGACCCCCTTCTCAGAAACATTGATTTTCTATCCTATGTTGATGACGGCCTCTTAGTATCTCAAGGTAAACAGTAGGTGGACGTGACTCCCCCTCTGATTAAAGCATATGGAATAGTCTTCCAGCTTCTGTCTGACTTCGGCTTAGTCCTTGAGCACTCCAAGACCAAATCATTTTTCTTCTTGAGGAGACACAATGATACCTTCCCTCCCCTGGACATGGGATATGCCCCCTTCACTGGCAACACTCCCCTCCTCCCATCCCCCATCTGGCAATATCTGGGTTTCTGGTTTGATCCCAGGCTCTCTTTCAAAGATCATGTTGCCTTCTATGCCAACAAGTCCTTCTCCCTCTTAGGTGCTATGCACCTATTAGGCAACTCATCCCAGGGACTAACTCCCTCCCACAAATGCCTCCTTTACTGCTCATGCATTGTTCCCCTAACTAGCTTATGCTATCCCCTGCTACGCAGGGGGTTTGACTCAAGTGGTTTTCTACTCTTAGCATTATCCTACATCATTCCTCACCAATGAGTATCTCTTGTTTATAGTACAAACTTGATTTTGATAATATACATAATTAAAGTCTAAGTCCTCTAAGTATCTCCTGGTATACTACATTCAATGTCTTTTTGTCCTCATTCCTCTCATCCAACAATATCCTAATCCTCTCTCCAGATGTGCATCTACTCAATGCAACATACAACTGCCCATGAGAGAACACTGAAGACCACAAATGAACTCCTACATACTTCACTGATTGCCCTTGACTCTTGTTGATTGTCATTGCAAAGGCAAGTCACACTGGGAATTGTCAGTGCATCAGTGGAATGGGAAGATCCTCAGCTGAAGGTGACAGTGTGATCCTGGGTATCATCACAATGGATCCTGCAAATCTCCTATCCCCAGAAATGATCCTACACTTCAACACCCTCCTCCGAATTTCCACCACAATCATCCTAGTTCCATTGCAGAGTCCTAATGAGGGGTCCAGATTTCGGAGTAGCATCACAGGACATCCAACCTTGAGTGCCAACTGAGCCAGAGGGAGTCCATTTGCCCTGAGTGAGTTGAGATACTCAGCTGCATAGGGCTGATAGTCTTGTCCATCCTCCATCCTCATACTATCCACACTCATCCTCATCTGAAGGTCTCCAGGGAATTTGGCTAGGATAGAGTTGTTGAGTTCATCCACACTATCATTCTTGGCAGACAGGATTGTCCTCTCCAAGAAATATTCATCAGCATTCCTCCTCTCAATCCCAGGATACACAAAGTCCACCAATCCTTCCAAGTCCTGCACACACATCCTGTCTGGCAATTGCACCCTCTGATCAGCTCCCATGTTTGCTCCTGCTCCAATCTCCAGTAGCCAGTTTGCATGCTGGTTCATTTCTGGTGTCCTTTCCAACTGCATATTTTGAACCAAGTAGAAAACCTCCACTGACTCCCAGAGTGCACTTCTTCGAATTGAGGCCTCAATGACATGCTGTCGCTCTCCTCTTGGTACCACAGGCAGTGTTTGTTGGAAGTCTCCCCCAAAGAGTACTGTGATTCCACCAAAGGGCCTTTCAGTAGAGAAGAGATCGCGCAATGTGTGGTCTACTGCATGGACACTGTGTTTGTGCTGCATGGGGACTTCATCCCAGATGATAATCTTGGTAACTTTGAGTACATCATGGAGAGCTGAGTTGTGTCGGATGGGGCAGGTGGATGTGTCATGAACAGGAATGGGGATCTTGAACCTTGAGTGTGCAGTTCTTCCTCCCTCCAACAATAATGCTGCAATTCCTGTACACAATATTGTTAGAAAACTATTCAGATGTATAACTAATGACACATACCTGATGAAGCAACACAGAGTGCAACATGTCCCTGAGCATGGACAGCAGCTGCAATGGTATTGCACACAAAGGTCTTTCCACCTCCACCTGCACTATGCACAAAGAAGACCTTGCCCTGATTCCTATCCACTGAGTCCATGACTGCATTGAAGACAGCAACTTGCTCCTGGTTGAAAGATTGGCGGTTCCTTTCCACTGTAGCTGTCAACTCCTCCACATTGTAGTTGCGCTCTTGGGCCAACAGAACATTGTTGTCAAGGTCCTCCCAAGAAACACCTTCATCTGGGCCCTGTGGAAGTGGCATGGGAGGAAAGTCTTCAAGTGACTTGGTGAAGCGCAGAAGGATCTTGTTGAGAAGGTGAAGGCCATAGTCATAAACCTGCTCATCTGTGAACTCCCTGTGTTGGTAGATAGGTGATTACTCCAACTGTCTCCTAAGATCATCGCAGATTTGAGGTCTGAATTGTGTCCAAAGATTTTTGGGTGACACTGGATGGCAGTTCATCAGAATCTAAGCAAACAGGCATTGAAGTGATAACCCAGTTTGCATTTGACCTGCTTCCTGCAAACACAGAACCCACTCCCCTTCATCCTCCAATAATCCTCTGGCCAGACAGGCATCCTTGAATGTGGGGCACAAATGACCATCTACTGTGCGCAAGTCCTCTGGTGAAGTTGCTCCGGATACTGCAGTGAGTAGCAAGCGCAGATAGAACCTCTCTCCCTGAGCTGGTGAAGCAAAGTACATCCTCCCAATAGCTTTCCCCCTCTGCCTTGGTTTCCACACTTTGGTCCTGGAATCAAAGACCCATGTCCTTGGAAAATCCTGGTAGAGAGTATTGTGTGCCTGAGGATACTGCTGATTGGCCTCATACCATGCAGTGAGTTCTGTCCGGTTGACATTGGCTTGTGCCAGAACATTGTGGGCATCATTGATAGCTGGATTGTAGAAGACCATTTGCTGGCCAGGGAGGTGAACAGGAAGGCGGTAGACAGTGGGTTGCTCTGCATGCATGTTGAACTCAAAGAGTCACCAGCAAGCTTCAACTGGAGAGACATAGCGTGAATCCAAGTACTCCTTGATCTCATCCCTCTGTTGTCCCTGACCCTGGTTCCCTGCAACAACCAAAGTTGTCCTATCATGGCCCTTGTAGATGTACTTGTGAATGTACTTGACTGCATGGACAGAAGCACAGATCTCAACATTGATGTGACACTGGTACTTGGCACTGAGGTAGGGATTGTGGGGAACAACCCAGGAATTGTTGAAGTCAAAGCCAGCCTTCTGAAAAATGTGACCATTGTTGCGCCTCCTGTACTTGGGGTAGCCATCATCTCCATACTGAGTAGCATCAGTGAAGGCCTTAGGAAATTGCTTGCTACATCTTCCATTGACCATACACCTAGCATTGGGCTTGTGTGCACCACAGGGACCATGAAGCATAGTGGTAGTGACAATGTTGTGAAGGATAGGATGGGTGGTGGGATTGGGAAGTTCAGCAGAGACCATGGAATCCACATGGAAGGCATCTGAAATTCTGTTAGAGTTATTCATGTAAAGAAATATATGGACATACCACGGATCTTATCTTCATCCTTCAGAAATATCAGAAGGTGCATGTGGGGCAATCCTCTCTTCTGATACTCAATGGTATGGACCATTCCAGCTATTTCACCAAAGAGTCCTCCTTCAAGCTCCTTCAATAAGGCCTTCTTCTTCAGCTCAAACACCCTAGCCACAATATCTGGTCTGTCTGACACAGCCTGCCTGCCTCCCTGCACATCCGCTAACATCTGCCTCTGAATCTCTGGCCAGTTGGGGTTGGCAGTCATGGTGAGGAAGAGATCTGGTTTCCTGAAAGTGCGACAAATGGCCATTGAATCCTGGAAGAGCTGAATCATATGACGGGTACTTCCAATGTGACTTGAAGGAAGAATAATCCTTTGGCCAATTTGATCAAGTCAGACCTCACCCCCTGGATCACCATGCACAACATCCATCAGACCCTCATACAACTCCCCCCTAAGCCTTGTCTGGTTGAGACGGAGGTATGTCAACCTAGCTTGCTCCAATGAAGCCCATGCATCAACAATGTACCGCTGGAATAACTTGCCGCCCCAGAAGAGTGGTGGTTGATCTCCTGGGTGAATGTGAATACAATGTGCATAGTAGCACATTTGAGAAACATGTGGAGTGCGACATTGGCCAGCTTCCCCAAAGTGTGCTGGAATCTCTGTGTGCCATCCCTGATCACCATGAGGAAAGAGTAGGACGTAGTGGAGTGGAGCATATGATGGACTGAGGTTGGAGATTCTCTCAAGTCCACCATGTTGAAGTTGTACAATGATGTCCCTTTGCTTGTCCCATTCATGAGATCCAGGAGTTGGAATAATGACGGCAATTTCATCAGCAGTGGGAGTGTTGTATGTGCGCTGATCCTGAGCCATATCAACATGGAGTGCAATGGAGATAGATTGGTGGAGGTGGGGAGGTCATTCCATCATACTTTGGTGCGCCTGTTTATATGCATGGATATATGGGTTGACATGCTGGAGGAGATCCTGAAGTTCATTCATGACTGTACAGTCACAAAGGTCCTGGTTGTTCCTCTGGCGTTAATCCAGTTGCTCAGCTGAGTTGTAGATATAGATCTGTGCATATTTGGGAGTTTCACCTGGTGGAGGGAGGAGGGTACCGGAAAGATGATGGAGTTCACCACTGATCTTGAAGCAGTAAGGGCCAGTGGCTTGAGTGACTGACTGATCAATTTTGACTCCAAGTGAAGTGAAGGCAAATGCTGAGTTGTAGCGCCGGATATTGTCTTTGAAAGACCTGGACTGAGGAGCTTCACCACATAAGAAACATTTCAGAACAGGATCCATGGGTGTTAGAGGTTGTAGCTGAATTTGGCCATTAAGACAGCACATTCCGAATTTGGGACGGTTGACTCGGGACTCTCTTGACAGCTTTTCATTGATAAAATGGAGAGCTTGGCATTTGGGACAAACAATGTTCATTGGCCCAAGAGAGTGTGGTCCTGCTGGCTCCTCATATGGTTGGCAACCACGGGGTAAGACTCGGAATCAATTGGGATCCTCCTCAGGTTCAGCTCTCTCACCCTCAGCACCTTGATTTCCAATGATATCTATCTAAATATTGATATTAGAAAAAAACAAACACTAAAAAAACAAAGATATTTACCTGATCAAATTGAGCCCATAAATCCTCCTCCTGTCTTCTAGCCTGAAAGTGCTCCAGGTTTTGCTCCTCCTCCTGTCCCAATCCATCATTCTCATTTTGAGCATCAGGATTATCATCCTGGTTATTTTCAGCCTCCCATTCTTGTCTCCACTCCTCTCTCACTGCATTCAAGTTTTGCTGTGTCAAGACCCTTCCCTCTTCCTCCTCATTTACTCTCAACTCTTCCATTCTCTGCTCTCTTTGTTCTCTCTCTCTTTCCTCCTCCTCAATCCTCCTTCTCTCCCTCTCCTCCTCTTGCACCCTTAATTCTCTCTCCCTCTCTTCTCTCTGTTCTCCCTCCCTTTCCTCCTCCTGAATTCTTCTTCTCTCCCTCTCCTCCTCTTGCACTCTCAACTCTCTCTCCCTCTCTTCTCTTTGTTCCCTTTCTCTCTCTTCTCTTTCAATTCTCTCTCTGTATCTTTCCTCTTCCTGTATCATCAACTCTCTTTCTCTTTGCTGTCTCTGCTGTCTCTACCTCTCCTCTTCCTCAATTCTTCCTCTTTCTCGTTCTGTCTCCTGTGCTCTTATATCTCTCTCCCTTTGCTCTGCTTCTCGTTCTCGTCGTACTCGTAACATCTCCTGTTGTAATTGCTCTTGGATATCAGGCTGAGGTATGTGTTGCATGGTAGGAAGTCTATATCTACCCCTTCGTGGTAGTTGTGGGGCTGGTGGAATATTTCGGAGCAAAGTGTGGCCTGGAGGTAGAGGCCTATCCAAATCTGCTGGTATATGTGTTTGGGGAATTATAACAGGTGCAGGTAGGAGAGGTGGAGGCAAAGCAAGAGGTTGAGGAATAGGAGGAGCAGGATCTCTGGATATTCCAAAAGATCCAATATTGGGCAGTGGAAGTGGTGGTGGTGCAAGGTCTCTGGATAATCCAAAAGACCCAATAGATGGTCCAGCAATAGCAGGAGGAGAATGTGGAGCATTTGGAATAGTTTGGAATATAAGTGGGGGAGGGATAGGTAGTGGGGGTTGGTTGGTACGGTCCCGTTGTGTTTCAGGGGATGTCATTTGCTGCACACAATGCTCTCGGTCAGCATCATGTGTTGCTTGTCTTCCCTGCTCAGGAGTAGTTGGTGGGGTTCGGGGATCCCTAAATAATATGTAAATAAGATATATGATAATTAAGTAAAGATATTACTCACATATGTATCCAAGATCAATGTTTTCAAAAACAGAAGCAAAAAGGTCAAATATAATACCACAAAGCCCACTTAGGCCAAAACAGTGCAAATTCGGTGTCGGCAGCGGTAGTTGATAATGGAGAGTAGGTATCTGTTACCCGGGTTAGGGGTCCGCTCTTGAGTTGCAAGGTTGGGATCACAAGGATGTCTATACAGACTTGGTCCAAGTGTCTTACTACTTGACTTAGAGGCAGGCTGGATAAATCTCTGAAGCCCTTTCAGGCAAACAAGTGATTTAGGCGGAACAGTGTATAACACTAAGCTAAAGGTACAGGTGGTTGTAGCTAGGTTTATATACATATTGGTTGTCTGCTATTTATAAGTACCCTGGGTAAGTACTTGTCAAGGCAAGTCATAAGAAGGTGGACCCAGGTAAAAGAAGGCTTCCTATGTGAAATAGAAGTTGTGTGTGAGAGAAAGGAAGCGTGAGTGTGAGAGTGTCAGTATTTAAAGGGGAAAAGGAAGTATACTACTGTCCATCAGGAAGGTGGCTAAGACCTATGTATAGTCCTTCTTAGGGTTCTGATAACATTACCCCGTTTTTATGATCATACTCTGTTATGATCTTGTGGTTCGTCGTCGCTTGGGTAAGCGGCTAGGAAGTCGACATCTTCGATGTAAATTGCTGCCGGTATAACCGGAGAAAAAGGTGGAGTCAGAGTTCGATGAATATTGAGTTCTCGTGCGGTTTGGGGAGATGGTGGGTCTGGAAAGAAAGCATTCCAGAATCGTCGGTTTTGTTCGGGACTAAAGGTAGTTGGGTCCGGCAGGTTCACCGGTGTTGTTGGTATCGGCAGCATCGTCAATATAATCGTCGTAGTAGGTTCCCATGTTTGGTGTGTAGGGTCCGGGGAACTGGTAGTCGGGGATGGGTGTATGTGGTTTGGTAACCCGAGGTTTGGGTTGATTCTTGGTAAAGTAAGCCGTGATATTCTTGGTGGGTTTGGTGCCTCGTTTGGGGCAGGCCTGTTGTGGGTGTTTGGGTTCCCAGTTCTTGCAGTAGGGGCATCGGTATTTGATGCAGTTGTAGGAGTAGTGTCCGGGAGCATATAGTTTGCATCCCATACACTGGAAGTTGGGGCAGTCTGATGCCCAGTGTCCATGTCGTTTGCATTCAGGACAGATATACTTGGGGTTGGCTGGTTTGGTGGGGTTGGAGTCGGTTCGTGGGTGAACGGTTCGGGTGGGGTAAGGTTTGGGTCGACCCAAAGGGCCGGGTTTAGTGTTGTGAGCCACGGGCTTGGCCACATGTCGTATAGATTGCTCCTTGTCGAGGGCCTTGAAAGCAGCCATGGCGGAGTTGTTGAAGGGGTTTCGGCTCTTGGGGCCGGGGGTAGAATTGGGATTGGGCCCGGAGGGCTTGGTGGAGGACTGGGGTTGGATGACGGAGTCATCGATGGTGATGGGGTCCTGAAGGTTTGAGCCTGGGGGACCGTAGGATAGGTGCGCATACAGCGCGGACATGAGAGCCGGTCAATCTCGGCATGAGATCTCAAGTGATTCCGTCCACTTTCGTTGTTGTTCGAACGCTCTATTGAGAGCCTGAGTTTGTCGAACCATGTCGGCATAGTGGTTCCAGAAAGCTCTGTCGGAGCTTTGAATTGTAGGGTCGTGTAGTCAATCTCCAAAGGAGATGTCGGTTGCAATCTTCCGGAGATCGCTATTGCTAATTCGATTCGATCCCAATGGTCCAGTGCTAGTTGCTGTTGGTCCGGGATGTACAGTGATTGTTGCCTTAGGAAAGGCAGTGAGGGGTGCAGGGGTTCCTGCAGGGGTGTCGTTGGGGTCGGGGGTTTCGTCCCTGTCGGAGACGTTGATAAAGGCGTCGGAGGGAGTGTAGGGAGACGGGGGCGGAATGGAAGCTCCCGAAAGTGAATTCGTCTTTGATGGTGTGAACCCATTGATGAGTACGATTGAGTCTGTAGTGATGGAGGAGTGAGAGGAGATAGAGGCGAGGGCGGATTGGGGGCGGATGATAGCAGACATGTTTTGAGAGCGGTTGTTTAAAAGCTGGAGAGGCTATTTGGCTTCTGTGTTTGTTAGGTTCTCGAAAGTTCCTGGGGTTTCTTTCACGTTTTGTGAGTTCTTTTATATTCTTGGAGGATCTCCTTGGCATTCTTTAAGAGTTCCTTTTCCGGTAGCCACTGGTTCTCGGTATGTGGGTATCCTTTCCACTTGATGTAGAAGTGGAGTTGGTTGTGACGTCGGCGGTGATTGATGATCGCTTCTATTTCGTATTCTGCTTCATCGTTGATGATTATCGGCGGAGGCGGAGTTTGGGTTGCTCCATATGCTTCTGTTTCCTTGTATGGGGTTAGAAGGTTTCGATGGAAAACCGGATGTATTTTCCAGTGTGTTGGGAGTGTCAATTCGTAGTTGATCGGTGATAGGACTTTCTTGATCTGGAAAGGTCCTAAACATTTCGGGGATATTTTGTTCGATAAGAACGGGAGTTTGAGGTTTTTGGCTTCTAGCCAAACGCATTGTTCCGTTGTGAACGGTTTGATTGATTTGTTGTTTCGTTGTTGCACAATGTCAGCGGATAGTTGATGTGCTGCTTGTGCTTCTCTTCTGGCGTGATCCAGAGTTCGAATTCTTTCGTCGACTGATGGAAAGTCTGATGTTTCCATGATTGTGGGAATAGAGGGTGGGTTGTAACCCATGATGAGCTCAAATGGGGATTTTTGCCTTGAGGCATGAGTTCTTGAGTTGTGTGAGAACTCGGCAAGGGGTAGGGAGTCGACCCAGTGAAGGGGATTTCGGGTGCAATAGATGGAGAGATATGTTTCAATCTCTTGATTGTATCGTTCTGTGGATCCATCTGTTTGAGGGTGGTAGGCTGTGGAGAAGGCTTGTTTGATGTTGAGGTGTTTAGCCAACTCTCGGAGGGATTTGGCGGCGAATCTAGGATCACGGTCGGATATGATTTTGTCAGGGAGACCAAATCATGTGAATACTTTTTCGATGAGTAGTCTTGCGACGTCATCGGTGGTTGATTTGTCGGAAGTTGGGATGAAAATTACCCCCTTCGTAAGGCCGTGGTCCACCACGGACAATATGGCGTTAAAGCCATCGGAGTTAGGGAGACCCATGATGAGATCCCATGAAATTTGGGAGAAGGGGCGAAGTGTCTCCGAAGCCGATATCGGTTGAGGAGGGACTTTGTCCGGACGTCGGATAATTTTGTATTGCTGACACTCGGGGCAGCCTTTGACGTAATTCTTGACGAATGTTGACATGCCAGGCCAGTAAACGTCTTTCTTGGCCAGTCGGTATGTTTCCTGCTCACCAGGGTGACCTCTGGTGGGGTGGTCGTGATACTTTGCTATCACTTCGCGGCGAAGTCCGAGGTCTTCAGGAATGATGACCCGATTCTGGAAAGTGACAAGGTTGCCACTGTCGGTGGAGATGAGTCCGAAGTCGGAGTCGGCAGACTTCGGGAGGTGATCCTTGATTTGTTGGATGGCCTCGGCGGTTTTAGGGTCGTATTTCGGAGAATTGATGACCCGGTTATGTAGTGCTACATCAATGGCGGAAATAAACAGTTCTTCTGGAAGAACTGTGACGTTGGTATTATCCTGATCATTATCCAGATCATAATCAGGTCGGCGGGATAAGGCGTCTGGCGCCAGAATTTTAACTCCAGGCACGTGTTCTAGCTTGAAGTTGTAGTCGGCCATGAGCTGGACCCAGCGAGCTTGGCGGTGGCTGATCTTTTGGGGTTTCCTCCAATAAGTCAGATTTTGATGATCAGTTTTAATGATCACCGGGTGAGGGGATCCGAGGAGATAATGTCTCCATTCTTCTAATGCGCGGACAATGGCGAGGAGTTCGCGATCGTATATGTTGTAATTTCTTTCGGCTGGTGCGAAAGTTTTGGAGAAGAATGATACCGGTCTACGGTTACCATTGATGTCGTATTGATAGAGCACAGCTCCACTTGCTACTTTCGAGGCATTGGTTTCGATTTTGAAAGGTTTTTCTTGATCGGGCATGAGGAGTACCGGCTCCTTGAGGAATTCATTCTTGAGAGTCTCAAAAGACTCTTGTTGTTCCGTTTTCCATTCGAATTTGTTCTTTTTCGAGAGGAGGGTGTTGAGAGGTTTTGTGAGATCCGAGTATTTACGGATAAACTTCCGATAGAAGTTACAAAACCCGATGAATTTTCGTACTTGACGGACAGTTTTGGGAATAGGCCAATCCTTGATGCCTTTGAGTTTCCCAGGATCCATTTTGATATTGTCAGGCGTGATAATCATGCCCAGATATTCGAGTCGTTGCTTATTGAATTCGCATTTTTCTCCTTTAAGGTAGAGATCGTTTGCTTCGAGTATTTTCAGTACTTGTTTGGTGATTTGATCGGTTTCCTCTTGGGTTTTACCGAAAATGAGTATATCATCCATATAGATGATAATTCCGCCTTTGTCGAGTTGTTCGGCAAAGATTGTATCCATCATGTGTTGGAATGTAGCAGGGGAGTTGCACAATCCAAAGAACATTACCGTGGGTTCGAATAGACCCTGCGGTGTTTTGAATGCGGCCTTCCATTGGTCGCCTTCTTTGATTCGGATGTTGTTGTATCCGAGTCGGACATTGAGTTTGGTGAAGTATTTGGCTCCTTTGAGTTTATCCATGATAGCGGAGATCATGGGGATTGGGTAAGCGTTCTTTACCGTATGTTCGTTGATGTAACGATAGTCTTGGCAAGGTCGGAGATCTCCTCCTTTCTTTGCCACAAAGAAAAATGGCGATGCCATTGGTGATTTCGAGGGTCGGATGTATCCTTTTCGTAAATTCTCGTCTATGAATTCTTTTAGCGCTTTATTTTCGGCGGGCACTAGGTGGTATGGTTTCATCAACTTTGGTTCAAAAGTCGGTTTTGTTTCGATGGCGTGATCGAAAGATCGTGATGGTGGGAATCGTTCAGATGCTTTCTTATCGAATAGTTTTGCCCATCGAGCGAAACGTCGAGGGATCTTGTTTTCTTCTTGTTTTTCGGGGAGTTTACCGCGGAGTTTGGATGTAAGTTTGGCGGCGGTGTTATGGAGTTGAGTGGCGAAAGTTGCTTTCGCATTTATTTCCATTGGTGTGAATAGCATAGGGTTCATTTCGTTCTCCATGGAGAATTCGTCGAGATTAATGTTGTCGATATCGAAGTACTCTGTTGGTGCTTCGTCAGTGGTAGTGGTATGTCCGGCCATGTAATCCATAGATATGGAATTGGCTTCTATCGGTCGGCGGAGAGTTTTGAGAAGTTGTGGGAATGCCGAGTGTTCGATTTGTGGTTTCCAAGAAAATGTCTTGGTTTTCCAGTTGATATCAGGGTTGTGTTGTTCCAACCAGGGAAAACCCATTATGAAATCCTTTGCTCCAGTGTTGGTGACAAAGGCTTGTAATTTGCAATCGCGATTATCGATGATGGCGTTGATTGTGACATAATCTCGGATCATGCCATGTTGATTATTTGATCCATCCACATTGGTTAAGGCAATGGGATTGTCCAGGGATTGGCGTTGATATCCGAGTCGGTCTACGACTTTGTTGGATATGAAATTTCCTTGAGCTCCTGAGTCAATCAGGGCGGTGATGGCCACGGGTTTCGACGATCGTTCGCTCCAGATCTCAATGGGGAGGAAAAGAGATCTTTTATTCGAGGATGTAGTTAATTGTACAGAATCGATCGTAAGAGGAGAAATTGTTTGTCCATTTTGGGAGTGTGCAGGGGCACATTGTTCGACATCACTCCGTTTTAAAAATCCTGGAAAGGACGCATTTGGGGGTCCTCAGCCAGTGCTGAATGTAGTTCTTCTTGGAGTTCCGGCTCCAAGGTGTCCACAAGTTGCTGCATTTGTGCGGCAACATCGGCAACCGCAAGTGAGTACTTGCGAGGGGTGGAAGTGGAAGGTTTAGGCCTGTTTGGGTTTCGAACTGGTCGAACCGGTTGAGTTCGGGCGCCAGGGAAGCGGCGGGTTGGTGCGGGCAAGGGACATTCTGCAATGAAATGTTTTTCAGATCCGCATCTGAAACATTTGCGGTTCTGGTATTGTTTCATTTGCTGGCCAGTAAGGACAGCATCGATTTCGAGGGATCCGTCGCAATTGTCTTCGCAAGGAATATTGATTTCATTGATTTCATGAGGTATTATGGGATATGGGTCCTCATATTCTTCGGTTTGGAGATTGTCTATCTCCATGGCGTAGGGGTCTCTAGGTGTGAACTTAGGGGCTGATCAGGTGTAGTAGTTTGCATAGGGAACTGTGTTGTTTTGTTTTTGCTTTGATTGGAAGCGGTTGTTATTGTTGAAGGAACGTGGTGTTCCGTAAAGAGCGTTTACTCGGCGGAAATTATCGTCGAGTCGGTTAGCCATTGTATACCATCCTTGAATGGTTTGTGGCGGGTTCTCGGAAGTATCGATTTTGATTGCGATTCTGCGATCGATGGCTTTCCGGTAGAGATTGATGAGAGTTCGATCCTCGTGGATGTCCGAAAGTCGGACCATGTCTTTGAACTTCGAATTGAAGTCAGTCATAGGTTTACCTGCCTGTTTCATTGTTTGTAGGCAAGTATGGGCGTAAGCAGATTCATCTGCTGGTCGGAAATCTTGTCGAAGACGAGCTTTCATAGCGGCCCATGTTTCATTGTAGAATCCATGGTACGGGGGTGTTTGCGCTAGTCCTGCAGCGTATCGTTCTGCAATATATTGAGATGCCCAGGTTCGAGCTTCTCCTTTTTGCATAGATATGAGTGCAAAGAGGCACTTGTCGTAATTTCGGGGGTAGACGAGGTCATTTCCGATAAGGTAGACGTCGACGGCAAAAAGCCAGTCGTCGAATTTGGTTCGGTCTCCGTCAAAGATGGGAGGTTTGATAAATCCGATTTCTCGGGGTGCTGGTGGCACTGGAGCTGCTGGAGCTGGGGCGGTGGCTTGTGAGCCCATAATTGTTTGTGGGTTGATTACAGGGGCGTGTGTGGGGGAAGTTTGAATAGGTGATGCCGGAGGTAGTGTTACCGGTTGCGGGGTTCGCGGAGTAAGAGAGTGAGGAGAAGGCTGAATTGAGAGAGGAGGCCTTCTTGGGTCTTGAGGTCGAGATGGTCCTGGTCCGCTAATTCGAGTCGGACAAGGTGGAATATTGGTTCTTTCGTAAGGATTACGAAAGGGTGAATCTTCTATTGGGGTAGAAGAAGTTGTCGGAGTTGGACCGGGGAATTGATGTCGGCAGGGGTCCAAGAAAGGGTATTCTTCGATTGCTTGTTGACGGAGTTGTTCTTCTTTGTCTGATTGGAGAGGTTGTTCGTCTGAGAAATATTCTTCTTCAGACTGGGGATTGGGAGGAGGTTGTTCTTTGGAAATAGATTCTTCTTCTTCAGATGAAGAAGGGGGGCGGAGTCGGGGTGGTATTGTGGTATTTGATAAGGCGAGTGATTGATTTGTAAATCACGTAGCCGAGAGTGATGATGAGGATGTATTTGAGGAGTTTTATGAACTCCAGTTTGTTGGATTAATTTGTGGTTAGGAAATACAAATGTATTTCGAGGCGGATGAAGGGTTGGTGAGGGAAAGGAGGCGGATTGGGAAAAGGAGGGAAGGGTCGATGGATTATGTACCACGCAATGATTCTTCCAATTGCGTAGCCGGCAGCGCAGATGATGATATTAAGAAGGAGTCCTTTGAACTCCAGGATGTCGGGGGAATAACACGTCGCAATTGGCGACACACGTAGGAACGGCTACAACACGTGCTTTGAGAGCACAACACGCGCTAATGGGCACAACACGTAGCAAGGGGCTACAACACGCGTCTAAAGAGACACAAGGTGGGGAACAGAGATTAGCTTAGTGTTTTGTTACCCGGGTTAGGGGTCCGCTCTTGAGTTGCAAGGTTGGGATCACAAGGATGTCTATACAGACTTGGTCCAAGTGTCTTACTACTTGACTTAGAGGCGGGCTGGATAAATCTCTGAAGCCCTTTCAGGCGAACAAGTGATTTAGACAGAACAGTGTATAACACTAAGCTAAAGGTACAGGTGGTTGTAGCTAGGTTTATATACATATTGGTTGTCTGCTATTTATAAGTACCCTGGGTAAGTACTTGTCAAGGCAAGTCATAAGAAGGTGGACCCAGGTAAAAGAAGGCTTCCTATGTGAAATAGAAGTTGTGTGTGAGAGAAAGGAAGCGTGAGTGTGAGAGTGTCAGTATTTAAAGGGGAAAAGGAAGTATACTACTGTCCATCAGGAAGGTGGCTAAGACCTATGTATAGTCCTTCTTAGGGTTCTGATAACAGTATCTCCCTGCACACAGCAGACAGAAAGAGGCTCCGAGGCAACCGGCAAACAACTCCGAAGAGAAAGCCAGGTAGTAGGAGCTTTACTGTCTATCACCTTGATCTCCACGTTTTCCCTAAGCATACCAAGTAATAATACAAATGACACAATTCACTCTAAAATGGTTATTAGATTAAATTTATATAATTATGTGATTAAATAACTCACCCTGTAGCTCAAAATGAGTGTTGATAGATGCAGCAAGTGTAGCTAGAATAAATTTGTTGTTTTTGTTAGCTATACATATTATTGAAACCAATTATTGAATATTTACTTGTATTTAATTCGAGTTTTTGCGAATTCTAGTGAATTTCAACCCAAATTTCCCACAGATATCTTCGAAATTCAGTGAATTTATTTTACCATAATTTTCCGAATTTATTTGTGGATTTACAGCAATTTTTTGTGAATTTTTGTGAATTTTTGAGGGTTTTTCATTAGTTTTTTCATCCTAAGCTCATAAATCAGAGAGGGCTCACCTCGAATGCAGGGGAATGAATGATGGGGGTTAGAAAGAAGTACAACTCTGGCATCTGGTGACATTTTAAACCCGTGAAATCACAGCACCGGGTAATGCTGTTCAAGTGTCCAGCTTTGATGGATTGCTGACACATTGATCACTTCCTATTATGGAAAGTCTCCATAGATCTTTTTCTTAATATCTTTGTCACCGTGCAACATAACACCCCGAAATTCTAATAGCTCATTCCTAAGATATACATCTTCCATCCCTCCAAATTTGATGTCTCTACCATCAGCAGTTATTGAGAAACAATTCTGAGTCCAGAGTTTTTTTTGACATAGCCAACATATAAAATATAATTAATCAGACTTTTATTTGCAGTACCCTACTGAAGCGAGGTCGACTTGCTGACCAATGCTGACCAATTTCTGACTAATGCTGACTAATGCTGACTCATGCTGACTAAAATTTGTAAGCAATATACTCGACCTCCCATCAGAGTTAGACTAGCTTACGCTATCCCCTGCTACGCAGGGGGTTTGACTCAAGTGGTTTTCTACTCTTAGCATTATCCTACATCATTTCTCACCAATGTTTTGTATTATAAACTTCATTTCAAATTGTACTTTTTACAGCAATTGTTTATAGTACAAACTTGATTTCAATAATTTACATAATTAAAGTTTGTGATATATATATGATTATTATGTTTTTCATTCTCTATATTCTCTATTGCAGATCAATTTTTGTTTCTTTTCCCCCATTTTCTTAGTTTTCTATATTCCCTATATATAAAAGGACTCTCAAGTTTTCCCTGTACCCCTTGCCCCCAGGTCACTCACGCTTGCTTCACTCGCATTTGTGCCCCCCCTCTACTTCTATCACTTCTCTGGTTATCCTGACTCTCCCCAACTCTCACTCTTATCTTGTGTCATCTACTAATATCTTCTGAGACTGTGTAAGAGGACCCTCAAGTTCTCTCTACACTCCTCCCTCTGCTTCTATTACCCCCTGCCCCCAGGCCACTCACGCTCGCTTCGCTCGCAGTTGTGGCCCCCTTACCATTGCCTAAAGTTGCCTACCAATGCCTCCTCAAATTGGTGCATGCAAGTGCCTGCTTCCCATACTCAACACATCCCCAGATATAATCACATAACATACTTTCCTGTCCTACAGTTGTATGTGTTTGCACCTGCTCCCTAGTTCTCTTTTCAGATATTTATCATTTAGTCTATACAATAGTTCAGCCACTGCTCTTGTAGCTCACATAGCAATGCAAGGACTTCCTCATTTGTTTCTCTAAGGATTTCCCTACATAGTCTGAGTGTAAGCATTCACATTTCACTCTTCTCTCACTCCAGGTTGCCCTCACAGACTGGCATATGCAAGTACCTATTTCCCATGCATAATCACATAATATGGTTTTCTGCCCTATAGTTGCACATGTACATACTCTCTAGTTCTCTTTTTGGTTATTTGTTTCTCTGAGAATTCCCCTGCATAGTTGTGTAGTAGCCTTATACTTTCCTGTACCTTTGCTATTATTAATACACTGAGAATTTCCCTGCATAGCCTGAGTATGCACACTTGCATTCTATTTCTCTCTTGCTCCAGATTGTTTTCACACTATATATATAAACTGTAGGTACTCAAGTTTGTAATCTCAATCTAAAAATTAATATAGTTCTAACTTTTCTATCCTGTCCAATCTTCATTTATTCTCTGCCCACAGTTTATAACTTAAT
Organism: Lepiota venenata; assembly: GCA_004296355.1. Taxonomy (NCBI): domain Eukaryota; kingdom Fungi; phylum Basidiomycota; class Agaricomycetes; order Agaricales; family Agaricaceae; genus Lepiota; species Lepiota venenata. Next base: position 741,062 of record RCFS01000022.1, read on the forward strand.
ATCTTGGTATTATCTGACTTTAGGGTGTTAGTTTTCCTACTTATAGTACACCTATTTTCTTGCCTGTGTTAATATTATCTGATTTTAGTATTATTTTACCAATATGCCAGGCTATAGATCTATTTTTCTATTTGTTAATATTTTATTTTATATTCTGTAATATCTATTCTCTTACTTGTATTATACCTATTTTCTTCTATCACACTTACAGTATTATCCTGTATTACACCTATTTTGTAAGGGGACCTTCAAGTCCTCCCTACACTCCTCCCTCTGCTCCTGTTATCCCCCCAGTTCCCCCAAGTTGTCCCAGCCCTTGCCACTACCCAGTGTTGATCACTGATGCCTCCACAAACTGGCACACACAGCCGCGCATGCAAGCACCCACTTCCTGCACTCAGTACACTCCCAAGTGCAATCACATGACACACCTTCCTGCCCTCCAGTCACATGTGTGCACACCTGCTCCCTAGTTCCCATTTTGGACAGTGATCATTTAGTCTGTACAGTAGTTCAGCCACCGCTCCTGTAGCTCTCGTAGCAGTGCAGGGACTTCCTCATTTGTTTCTCTGAGGATCTCCCTGCATAGGTGTGTAGTAGCTTCACGCTTTCTTGCACTTTTGCAATTACTAGCTTACGCTATCCCCTGCTACGCAGGGGGTTGGATTTGTGTAGTCTAAGCAATATCTGAGTTTGACATTGCTTCATATTGCACTTCACGTCACTTCATGTCACTTCACATTGCACTTCATGTCACTTTACATCACACTTCATGTCACTTCACCTCACTTCACCTCACTTCATGTCACACTTCATGTTGCTTCATGTTGCACTTCATGTTGCACTTCACATCACTTCATGTTGTACTTACTCTTAGCATTATCCTACATCATTTCTCACCAATGTTTTGTATTACAAACTTCATTTCAATAATTTATACAATAATTTATACAATCAAAGTCTAAGTCCTCTAAGTATTTCTTGGTACACTACATTCAATGTCTTTTTGTCCTCATTCCTCTCATCCAACAATATCCTAATCCTCTCTCCAGATGTGCATCTACTCAATGCAACATACAACTGCCCATGAGAGAACACTGAAGACCACAAATGAACTCCTACATATTTCACTGACTGCCCTTGACTCTTGTTGATTGTCATTGCAAAGGCAAGTCGCACTGGGAATTGTAGGCGCATCAGTGGAATGGGAAGGTCCTCAGCTGAAGGTGACAGTGTGATCCTGGGTATCATCACAATGGATCCTGCAAATCTCCTATCCCCAGAAATGATCCTACACTTCAACACCCTCCTCCGAATTTCCACCACAATCATCCTAGTGCCATTGCAGAGTCCTAATGAGGGGTCCAGATTTCGGAGTAGCATCACAGGACATCCAACCTTGAGTGCCAACTGAGCCAGAGGGAGTCCATTTGCTCGAAGTGAGTTGAGGTACTCAGCTGCATAGGGCTGATAGTCTTGTCCATCCTCCATCCTCACACTATCCACACTCATCCTCATCTGAAGGTCTCCAGGGAATCTGGCCAGGATAGAATTGTTGAGTTCATCCACACTGTCATTCTTGGCAGACAGGATTGTCCTCTCCAAGAAATATTCATCAGCATTCCTCCTCTCAATCCCAGGATACACAAAGTCCACCAATCCTTCCAATTCCTGCACACACATCCTATCTGCCAATTGCACCCTCTGATCAGCTCCCATGTTTGCTCCTGCTCCAATCTCCAGTAGCCAGTTTGCATGCTGGTTCATTTCTGGTGTCCTTTCCAACCGCATGTTTTGAACCAAGTAGAAAACCTCCACTGACTCCCAGAGTGCACTTCTTCGAATTGAGGCCTCAATGACATGCTGTCGCTCTCCCCTTGGTACCACAGGCAGTGTTTGTTGGAAGTCTCCCCCAAAGAGTACTGTGATTCCACCAAAGGGCCTTTCAGTAGAGAAGAGATCGCGCAATGTGTGGTCTACTGCATGGACACTGTGTTTGTGCTGCATGGGGACTTCATCCCAGATGATAATCTTGGTAACTTTGAGTACATCATGGAGAGCTGAGTTGTGTCGGATGGGGCAGGTGGATGTGTCATGAACAGGAATGGGGATCTTGAACCTTGAGTGTGCAGTTCTTCCTCCCTCAATAATAATGCTGCAATTCCTGTACACAATATTGTTAGAAAACTATTCAGATGTATAACTAATGAGACATACCTGATGAAGCAACACAGAGTGAAGGAAGAATAATCCTCTGGCCAATTTGATCAAGTCGGACCTCACCCCCTGGATCACCACGCACAACATCCATCAGACCCTCATACAACTCCCCCCTAAGCCTTGTCTGGTTGAGACGCAGGTATGTCAACCTGGCTTGCTCCAATGAAGCCCATGCATCAACAATGTACTGCTGGAATAACTTGCTGCCCCAGAAGAGTGGTGGTTGATCTCCTGGGTGAATGTGAATGCGATGTGCATAGTAGCACATTTGAGAAACATGTGGAGTGCGACGTTGGCCAGCTTCCCCAAAGTGTGCAGGAATCCTTGTGTGCCATCCCTGATCGCCATGAGGAAAGAGTAGGACATAGTGGAGTGGAGCATATGATGGACTGAGGTTGGAGATTCTCTCAAGTCCACCATGTTGAAGTTGTACAATGATGTCCCTTTCCTTGTCCCATTCATGCGATCCAGGAGTTGGAATAATGACAGCAATTTCATCGGCAGTGGGAGTGTTGTATGTGCACTGATCCTGGGCCATATCAACATGGAGTGCAATAGTGATAGATTGCTGGGGGTGGGGAGGTTGTTCCATCATACTTTGGTGTGCCTGTTTATATGCATGGACATAAGGGTTGATGCACTGGAGGAGATCCTGAAGCTCATTCATGACCATGTGGTCACAAAAGTCCTGGTTGTTTTGCTGGCGGTAATCCAGTTGCTCAGCTGAGTTGTAGATATAGATCTGCACATATTTTGGAGTTTCGCCTGGTGGAGGAAGGAGAGTACTGGAAAGATGATGGAGTTCACCACTGATCTTGAAGCAGTAAGGGCCAGTGGCTCGAGTGACTGACTGATTGATTTTGACTCCAAGTGATGTGAAGGCAAATGCAGAGTTGTAGCACTGGATGTTGTCTTTGAAAGACTTGGACTGGGGAGCTTCACCACAGAAGAAACGTTGTAGAACAGGATCCATGGGTGTCAGAGGTGGTAGTTGAATTTGGCCATTGAGACAGCACATTCCAAATTTGGGACGGTTAACTCGGGACTCTTTTGACAGCTTTTCATTGATAAAATGGAGAGCTTGGCATTTGGGACAAACAATGTTCATTGGCCCAAGGGAGTGTGGTCCTGCTGGCTCCTGATATGGTTGGCAACCACGGGGTAAGGCTTGGAGTCGATTGGGATCCTCCTCAGGTTCAGCCCTCCCACCCTCAGCAACTTCATTTCCAATGATATCTATCTAAATATTGATGTTAGAAAAAGAATACACCAAAAACCAAAAAGATGTTTACCTCATCAAATTGATTCCATAAATCCTCCTCCTGTTCCAATCCATCATTCTCAGCCTCCCATTCCTGTCTCCACTCCTCTCTCACTGCATCCAAGTTTTGCTGTGTCAAGACCCTCCCCTCTTCCTCCTCATTTGCCCTCAACTCTTCTACTCTCTCCTCCCTCTGTTCTCTCTCCCTTTCCTCCTCCTCAACCCTTCTCCTCTCCCTCTCCTCCTCCTGTATCCTCAATTCTCCTTCTCTCTGTTCTCTCTCTCTCTCCTCCTCCTCAATCCTCCTTCTCTCCCTCTCCTCCCCTTGCACTCTCAAATCTCTCTCTCTCTGTTCTCTTTGTCTCTCCTCCTCCTGAATCCTTTCTATCTCCTGTGCTCTCATCTCTCTCTCCACTTGTTCTCTCTGCTGTTGCTGTACCCTCAACACCTCCAACTGTTGTCTCTGTGCTGTTTGTCTCTGCTCTACTTCACGCTCCTGTCGCACTCGTGCCATCTGCTCTTGTAATATCCTTTGAATATCCTCTGGATTTTGTGCCTGAGGAATTGGTTGTGCAATAGGATGCCTATATCTACCCATTTGTGGTGGTTGTGGAGCTGGTGGGATATATTGTGGTAGAAGGTGAGGCGGTGGTCTATCCAAGTTGGCTGGAATATGTGTTTGGGGTATGAGGATAGATGCTGGTAAAAGGGGTCCAGAGGGAGCAAGAGGCTGAGGAATAGGTGGTATTGGCTCCCTGGATAATCCAGAAGAACCAATATTGACTGGGGGGAGGAGTGGAGGTCTGGGTACAGCAAGGTCTCTGGATAATCCAATAGACCTAACATGGTCTCCAGATGGTCCAGCAACAGCAGTGGGAGGGGTAGCTGGATGGGGGATGTCTGGGTGTATTTGGAAATTGATTGGAGGGGGAATGTGGAGTGGGGGTTGGTTCGTTTGTTTGTGTCGAGTTTCGGGGGATGTCATTTGCTGCGCACAATGCTCTCAGTCAGCATCACGGGTTGCCTGTCTTCCCTGCTCAGGAGTAGTAGGTGGAGTTCAGGGATCCCTAAATGATATGTAAATAAGATATATCATAATTAAGTAAAGATATTACTCACATATGTATCCAAGATCAATATTTTCAAAAACAGGAGCAAAAAAGTCAAATATACAATCACAAAGCCCACTTAGGCCAAAACTGTGCGAATTCGGTGTCGGCAGTGGCAGTTGATAATGGAGAGTAGTGATCTCCCTGCACACAGCAGACAGAAAGAGGCTCCAAGGGCAACCGGCAAACAACTCCGAAGAGAAAGCCAGGTAGTAGGAGCTTTACTGTCTATCACCTTGATCTCCACGTTTTCCCTAAGCATACCAAGTAATAATACAAATGACACAATTCACTCTAAAATGGTTATTAGATTAAATTTATAATTATGTGATTAAATAACTCACCCTGTAGCTCAAAATGAGTGTTTATAGATGCAGCAAGTGTAACTACAATAAATTTGTTGTTTTTGTTAGCTATACATATTATTGAAAGCAATTATTGAATATTTACCTGAATTTAAATCAAGTTTTTCCAAGTTCTAGTGAATTTCGACGCGAAATTCCCACGGATATCTTCGACATTTAATTATATTATTTTACCATATTTTTTTGGAATTTATTTGTAGATTTACAGCAATTTTTTGTGAATTTTTGCGAATTTATGAGGGTTTTTCATTAGTTTTTTCATCCTAAACTCATAAATCAGGGAGGGCTTACCTCGAATGCAGGGGAATGGATGATGGGGGTCAGAAAGGATTGGATCCGTGCTGTGAGGTTGATATTTAAAGTCTGTCAAATGGCAGTGTTGGATATATGGACTTGTAACATATGGAGTTGGAACAGCTTTGAGACCGAGTTTTTGCTGACAAATGCTGACAAATTGCTTATATAATGCTGACCAATTCTGACTCAGCCTGACTAATCATGAGCAAATCTGACTAATGCTGACTAATGCTGACTAAAATTACAAAGCAATATACTCGAGATAGCATTAGTTATAGACTAGCTTACGCTATCCCCTGCTTCGCAGGGGGTTGGATTTATGTATTGAATGATTATTAATATTCAATTTTAATAACCTAGCCTAAGAAATATCCAAGTTTGATATTTTATTTATAATATTGGTTTATACCCATTTTCTATATTACATTTCTTACTTTGTGATATATATATGATTATTATGTTTTTAATCTCTACTGCAGATCAATTTTTGTTTCTTTTCCCCCATTTTCTTAGTTTTCTATATTCCCTATCTATAAAAGGACTCTCAAGTCTTCCCTGTACCCCTTGCCCCCAGGTCATTCACGCTCACTTCACTCACCTTCATGCCCTCCCTCCACTTCTATCACTTCTCTGGTTACCCTGACTCTCCCCAACTCTCACTCTTATCTTGTGTCACCTACTAATATCTTCTCAGACTGTGTAAGAAGACTCTCAAGTTCTTCCTACACTTCTCCCTCTGCTCCTATTACCCCCCACCCCCAGGCTGCTCATGCTCACTTTGCTTGCATTTGCACCCCCCTTGCCATTGCCTAGAATTGCCCACCAATGCCTCCTCAAACTGGTACATGCAAGCACCTGCTTTCTGTACTCAACACATTCCCAGACATAATCACATAACACACTTTCCTGCCCTACAGTTGCATGTGTGTGCACCTGCTCCCTAGTTCTCTTTTCAGATATTTATCATTTAGTCTGTACAATAGTTCAGCCCCTGCTCTTGTAGCTCACATAGCAATGCAAGGACTTCCTCATTTGTTTCTCTGAGGATTTCCCTACATAGTCTAAGTGTGAGCATTCATGTTTCGCTCCTTTCTCACTCCAGGTTGCTCTCACAGACTGGCATATGCAAGTGCCTACTTCCCATGCTCCACTGTATTACACCTGTTTCTGTTATACTTTTCTCTACTTCCATTACTCTTTTAGCTACTCTCCCTCTCTCCAGCCCCCACTCTTACTTTGTTTTACCTACTAATACCTGTAAGAGGACCCTCAAGTCCCCCCAACACTCCTCCCTCTGCTCCTGTTACCCCCCTAGTCCCTCTGAGTTGTCCCAGCCCTCATTATCACCTGATGTCACCTGCTGATGCCTCCTTAAACTGGCACACACAGCCACATGTGCAAGTGCCTGCTTCCCACACTCAGCATGTCCCCAAGCACAATCACATGACACACTGTCCCACCCTCCAGTTGTGTGTGCATGCACCCACTCCCTAGTTCCCATTTTGGACATTGATCATTTAGTCTGTATAGTAGTTTAGCCACCGCTCCTGTAGATTGCATAGCAATGCAGGGACTTCCTCATTCGTTTCTCTGAGGATTTCCCTGCATAGGTGTGTAGTAGCTTTGTGCATTCTTGTGTTTTCACAATTATTTAATATACTGAGGATTTCCCTGCATAGTCTGAGCATGAGCAATTGCATTTTGCCCCTCTCCCACTCCAGGTCACTCTCACAATACCTTCTTAAACTACCATATAGCTACATGTGCAAATGCCTGCTTTCCACACTCATAATACCCCCAAATAGATATGCTTTCCTGCCCTGTAGTCATATATGCACACACCTGTTCTTGGCTAAACAGAGACTTCCTCATTTGTTTCTCTGAGAATTTCCCTGCATAGGTATATAGTAGCTCCACTGAGGATTTCCTTGCATAGTCTAAGTGAGTGTACCTGTGCTTGGCCTCTCTCTTACTCCAGGTTGCCCTCACATCCTGGGAGTTAGTATATCTATTACCCTTTGTGATATCTATTCTCCCATCTTATACATATATTTTCCTTCCTGTCTTTATCAGTGTTTCATTCCTACCTTCCAATTATGAACTTTGTTTTACTTCAATATATATATTCTGCTTGTAGCATTATCCCATAATATTTTGATAATTTTCCCGATTTTTTAATGCTATTTTATTGCTCTTTTATTTCCTGAGAATTTCTCAAGTCCTAGCACTGTGCCCAGCTTGTGCCTGAGCCTGCTGTCATGTTTTCATGTTTCTTGCACTCCTGCCCATTGCTTTCATGCACTTTGTGTGCTTTCACGTTTTCTTGTGCCCTGAGACTGCCAGTGTCCCCCAGTTGCTCTCATAGGCACCCTCATTCCATTCCCTCCAGTGCCTCCCTTCCCCCCCTCTCATACACTGGCACTCTCAAAGCAGCACCTATCCTGGTCTACATGGCCAAGGCATTCCCCTCCCTGCCCACAGACCATGTTATAGCTGTCCAAAAGGCTGTCCTTGGCTTTTCCTGTGCCACATCTATATGCTATTTTATTAGTATTTCATCTATATCTTCCAATTATGAACTTTTTTTATTTCCTTTGTGCTTCAATATAAATATCCTGCTCATGGCATTAACCCATAATATTTTCATAATTTTTGCGATTTTCTAATGCTATTTTATCGCCCTTTTACTCCCATCTTCATTTTTCTTCTGCCATATTATCAGTATTTTATTTCTATCTTCCAATCAGGAACCTTTTCATTTGTTCTTGTGCTTCAATATATAAATCCTGCTCATATCAGTAACCCATAATATTTTCATAATTCTTCCGATTTTTTAATGCTATTTTATCGCTCTTTTATTTCCACCTTCCTTTTATGGGAAGTCTCCGTAAATCTTATGCTTAATATCTCCGTCACCGTGCAACATAATACCCTGAAATTCTAATAGCTCATTCCTGACATACATATCTCCCATTCCTCCAAGTTTCATGTCTCTACCATCAGTGGTTGTCGAGAAACAATTCTGAGTCCAGAGTCTTTTTCGACATAGCCGACATATAAAATATAATTAATCGCACTTTTACAGTACTGAACCCAGGCCAACTTGCTGACAAATGCTGACAAATTGCTGACCAATGGCTGACTAATTCTGACTAAGCCTGACTAAGCCTGACTAATGCTGACTAAAATTTGTAAGCAATATACTTGAGATAGCATTAGTATAAGACTAGCTTACACTATCCCCTGCTACGCAGGGGGTTGGATTTGTGTAGCCTAAGCAATATCTGAGTTTGATATTGCTTCATATTGCACTTCATGTCACTTCACATCACACTTCATGTCATTTCACATTGCACTTTACATTGCACTTCAGGTCACTTCATGTCACTTCAGGTCACTTCAGGTCACTTCAGGTCACTTCACCTCACTTCACGTCACTTCATATTGCACTTCATGTTGCTTCATGTTGCACTTCACATCACTTCATGTTGTGCTTACTCTTAGCATTATCCTACATCATTTCTCACCAATCTTTTGTATTACAAACTTCATTTCAATAATTTATACAATAATTTATACAATCAAAGTCTAAGTCCTCTAAGTATCTCTTGGTACACTACATTTAATGTCTTTTTGTCCTCATTCCTCTCATCCAACAATATCCTAATCCTCTCTCCAGATGTGCATCTACTCAATGCAACATACAACTGCCCATGAGAGAACACTGAAGACCACAAATGAACTCCTACATATTTCACTGACTGCCCTTGACTCTTGTTGATTGTCATTGCAAAGGCAAGTCACACTGGGAATTGTCGGCGCATCAGTGGAATGGGGAGGTCCTCAGCTGAAGGTGTCAATGTGATCCGGGGTATCATCACAATGGATCCTGCAAATCTCCTATCCCCAGAAATGATCCTACACTTCAACACCCTCCTCCGAATTTCCACCACAATCATCCTAGTTCCATTGCAGAGTCCTAATGAGGGATCCAGATTTCGGAGTAGCATGACAGGACATCCAACCTTGAGTGCCAACTGAGCCAGAGGGAGTCCATTTGCTCGAAGTGAGTTGAGATACTCAGCTGCATATGGTTGGTAGTCTTGTCCATCCTCCATCCTCACACTATCCACACTCATCCTCATCTGAAGGTCTCCAGGGAATCTGGCCAGGATAGAGTTGTTGAGTTCATCCACACTGTCATTCTTGGCAGACAGGATTGTCCTCTCCAAGAAATATTCATCAGCATTCCTCCTCTCAATCCCAGGATACACAAAGTCCACCAATCCTTCCAAGTCCTGCACACACATCCTATCTGCCAATTGCACCCTCTGATCAGCTCCCATGTTTGCTCCTGCTCTAATCTCCAGTAGCCAGTTTGCATGCTGGTTCATTTCTGGTGTTCTTTCCAACCGCATGTTTTGAACCAAGTAGAAAACCTCCACTGACTCCCAGAGTACACTTCTTCGAATTGAGGCCTCAATGACATGCTGTCGCTCTCCCCTTGGTACCACAGGCAGTGTTTGTCGGAAGTCTCCACCAAAGAGTACTGTGATTCCACCAAAGGGCCTTTCAGTAGAAAACAGATCGCGCAATGTGTGGTCCACTGCACGGACACTGTGTTTGTGCTGCATGGGGACTTCATCCCAGATGATGACCTTGGTTACTTTGAGTACGTCATGGAGAGCTGAGTTGTGTCGGATGGGGCAGGTGGATGTGTCATGAACAGGAATGGGGATCTTGAACCTTGAGTGCACAGTTCTTCCTCCCTCCAATAATAATGCTGCAATTCCTGTACACAATATTGTTAGAAAACTATTCAGATGTATAACTAATGAGACATACCTGATGAAGCAACACAGAGTGCAACATGACCCTGAGCACGGACAGCAGCTGCAATGGTATTGCACACAAAGGTCTTTCCACCTCCACCTGCACTGTGCACAAAGAAGACCTTGCCCTGATTCCTATCCACTGAGTCCATGACTGCATTGAAGACAGCAACTTGCTCCTGGTTGAAAGATTGACAGTTCCTTTCCACTGTAGCTGTCAACTCCTCCACATTATAGTTGCACTGGATCTTGTTGAGAAGGTGAAGGCCATAGTCATAAACCTGCTCATCTGTGAACTCCCTGTGTTGGTAGATAGGTGATTGCTCCAACTGTCTCCTGAGATCATCACAGATTTCAGGTCTGAATTGTGTCCAAAGATTTTCGGGTGACACTGGATGGCAGTTCATGAGAATCAAAGCAAACAGGTGTCGAAGTGATAACCCAGTTTGCATTTGACCTGCTTCCTGCAAACACAGAACCCACTCCCCTTCATCCTCCAATAATCCTCTGGCCAGACAGGCATCCTTGAATGTGGGGCACAAATGACCATCTACTGTGCGCAAGTCCTCTGGTGAAGTTGCTCCGGATACTGCAGTGAGTAGCAAGCGCAGATAGAACCTCTCTCTCTGAGCTGGTGAAGCAAAGTACATCCTCCCAATAGCTTTCCCCCTCTGCCTTGGTTTCCACACTTTGGTCCTGGAATCAAACACCCATGTCCTCGGAAAATCCTGGTAAAGAGTATTGTGCGCCTGAGGATACTGCTGATTGGCCTCATACCATGCAGTGAGTTCTGTCTGGTTGACATTGGCTCGTGCAAGAGCATCATGGGCATCATTGACAGCTGGATCATAGAAGACCATTTGCTGGCCAGGGAGGTGGACAGGAAGGTGGTAGACAGTGGGTTGCTCTCCATGCATGTTGAATTCAAAAAGTCGCCAGCAAGCTTCAACTGGAGAGACATAGCGCGAATCCAGGTACTCCTTGATCTCATCCCTCTGTTGTCCCTGACCCTGGTTCCCTGCAACAACCAAAGTGGTCCTGTCATGGCCCTTGTAGATGTACTTGTGAATGTACTTGACTGCATGGACAGAAGCACAGATCTCGACATTGATATGACACTGGTACTTGGCACTGAGGTAGGGATTGTGGGGAACAACCCAGGAGTTGTCAAAGTCAAAGCCAGCCTTCTGAAAAATGCGACCATTGTTGCGCCTCCTGTACTTGGGATAGCCATCATCTCCATACTGAGTAGCATCAGTGAAGGCCTTAGGAAATTGCTTGCTACATCTTCCATTGACCATACACCTAGCATTGGGCTTGTGTGCACCACAGGGACCATGAAGCATAGTAGTAGTGACAATGTTGTGGAGAATAGGATGGGTGGTGGGATTGGGGAGTTCAGCAGAGACCATGGAATCCACATGGAAGGCATCTGAAATTCTGTTAGAGTTATTCATGTAAAGAAATATATGGACATACCACGGATCTTATCTTCATCCTTCAGAAATATCAGAAGGTGCATGTGGGGCAAACCTCTCTTCTGATACTCAATGGTATGGACCATTCCAGCTATTTCACCAAAGAGTCCTCCTTCAAGCTCCTTCAATAAGGCCTTCTTCTTCAGCTCAAACACCCTAGCCACAATATCTGGTCTGTCTGACACAGCCTGCCTGCCTCCCTGCACATCCGCTAACATCTGCCTCTGAATCTCTGGCCAGTTGGGGTTGGCAGTCATGGTGAGGAAGAGATCTGGTTTCCTGAAAGTGCGACAAATGGCCATTGAATCCTGGAAGAGCTGAATCATATGACGGGTACTTCCAATGTGACTTGAAGGAAGAATAATCCTTTGGCCAATTTGATCAAGTCAGACCTCACCCCCTGGATCACCATGCACAACATCCATCAGACCCTCATACAACTCTCCCCTAAGCCTTGTCTGGTTGAGACGCAGGTATGTCAACCTGGCTTGCTCCAATGAAGCCCATGCATCAACAATATACTGCTGGAATAGCTTGCCGCCCCAGAAGAGTGGTGGTTGATCTCCTGGGTGAATGTGAATGCGATGTGCATAGTAGCACATTTGAGAAACATATGGAGTACGACATTGGCCAGCTTCCCCAAAGTGTGCAGGAATCCTTGTGTGCCATCCCTGATCGCCATGAGGAAAGAGTAGGACATAGTGGAGTGGAGCATATGATGGACTGAGGTTGGAGATTCTCTCAAGTCCACCATTTTGAAGTTGTACAATGATGTCCCTTTGCTTGTCCCATTCATGCGATCCAGGAGTTGGAATAATGACAGCAATTTCATCAGCAGTGGGAGTGTTGTATGTGCGCTGATCCTGGGCTATATCAACATGGAGTGCAATGGTGATAGATTGCTGGGGGTGGGGAGGTTGTTCCATCATACTTTGGTGCGCCTGTTTATATGCATGGACATAAGGGTTGATGCGCTGGATGAGATCCTGAAGCTCATTCATGACTGTGCGGTCACAAAAGTCCTGGTTGTTTTGCTGGCGGTAATCCAGTTGCTCAGCTGAGTCATAGATATAGATCTGCACATATTTTGGAGTTTCGCCTGGTGGAGGGAGGAGGGTACCGGAAAGATGATGGAGTTCACCACTGATCTTGAAGCAGTAAGGGCCAGTGGCTCGAGTGACTGACTGATCGATTTTGACTCCAAGTGATGTGAAGGCAAATGCAGAGTTGTAGCGCCGAATGTTGTCTTTGAAAGACTTGGACTGGGGAGCTTCACCACATAAGAAATGTTTCAGCACAGGATCCATGGGTGTCAGAGGTGGTAGCTGAATTTGGCCATTAAGACAGCACATTCCAAACTTGGGACGGTTGACTCGGGAGTATTGTGATAGCTTTTCATCGATAAAATGGAGAGCTTGGCATTTGGGGCAAAGGATATTCATTGGACCAAGAGTGTGTGGTTGTGCTGGCTCCTGATATGGTTGGCAACCACGGGGTAAGACTCGGAGTTGATTGGGATCCTCCTCAGGTTCAGCCCTCTCACCCTCAGCACCTTGATTCCCAATGACATCTATCTAAATATTGATGTTAGAAAAAGAAAATACCAAACACAAAAAAGATATTTACCTCATCAACTTGATCCCATAAATCCTCCTCATCATCCTGGTTATTCTCAGCCTCCCATTCCTGTCTCCACTGCTCTCTCACTGCATCCAGGTTTTGCTGTGTCAAGACCCTCCCCTCTTCCTCCTCATTTGCCCTCAACTCTTCCACTCTCTGCTCTCTCTGCTCTCTCTCTCTTTCCTCCTCCTGAATTCTCCTTCTCTCCCTCTCCTCCTCTTGTACCCTCAATTCTCTCTCCCTCTGTTCCCTCTGTTGTCTCTCTCTTTCCTCCTCCTCAACCCTCCTCCTCTCCCCCTCCTCCTCCTGCATCCTTAATTCTCCTTCTCTCTGTTCTCTCTGTTCTCTCTCCCTTTCCTCCTCCTCAATTCCCCTTCTCTCCCTCTCCTTCTCCTGTATCCTTAATTCTCTCTCCCTCTGTTCTCTCTGTTCTCTCTCCCTTTCCTCCTCCTCAACTCTCCTCCTCTCCCTCTCCTCCTCCTGTATCCTTAATTCTCCTTCTCTCTGTTCTCTCTGTTCTCTCTCCCTTTCCTCCTCCTCAACTCTCCTCCTCTCCCTCTCCTCCTCTTGCATCCTCAACTCTCTTTCTCTTTGCTCCTGCTGTTGTCTTTGTCTCTCCTCCTCCTGAATCCTTTCCATCTCTTGTGCTCTTATCTCTCTTTCTACTTGTTCCCTCTGCTGTTGTTGTATTCTCAACACCTCCAATTGTTGTGTTTGTCTCTGCTCTACTTCACACTCCTGTCGCACTTGTGCCATTTGCTCTTGTAATATCCTTTGAATATCCTCCGGATTTTGTGCCTGAGGAATTGGTTGTGCAACAGGACGCCTATATCGACCTGTTTGTGGTAGTTGTGGTGCTGGTGGGATATATTGTGGCAGAGGGCGATGTGGTGGTCTGTCCAAATTGGCTGGAATATATGTTTGGGGTATGAGGATAGATGCTGGTAAAAGGGGTCCAGAGGGAGCAAGAGGCTGAGGAATAGGTGGTATTGGCTCCCTGGATAATCCAGAAGAACCAATATTGACTGGGGGGAGGAGTGGAGGTCTGGGTACAGCAAGGTCTCTGGATAATCCAACAGACCTAACATGGTCTCCAGATGGTCCAGCAATAGCAGTGGGAGGAGTAGCTGGATGGGGAATGTCTGGGTATGTTTGGAAATTGATTGGAGGGGGAATGTGCAGTGGGGGTTGGTTTGTTCGTTCGCGTCGAGTTTTGGGGGATGTCATTTGCTGCACACGATGCTCTCAGTCAGCATCATGGGTTGCCTGTCTTCCCTGCTCAGGAGTAGTAGGTGGGGTTCGGGGATCCCTAAATAATATGTCAATAATATATATCATAATTAAGTAAATATATTGCTTACATTTGTATCCAAAATGAATGTTTTCAAAAACAGAAGCAAAAAAGTCAAATATACAATCACAAAGCCCACTTAGGCCAAAACTGTGCAAATTCGGTGTCGGCAGCGGCAGTTGATAATGGAGAGTAGGAATCTCCCTGCACACAGCAGACAGAAAGAGGCTCCGAGGCGACCGGCAAACAACTCCGAAGAGAAAGCCAGGTAGTAGGAGCTTTACTGTCTATCACCTTGATCTCCACGTTTTCCCTAAGCGTACCAAGTAATAATACAAATAACACAATTCACTCTAAAATAGTTATTAGATTAAATTTATAATTATGTGATTAAATAACTCACCCTGTAGCTCAAAATGAGTGTTTATCGATGCAGCAAGTGTAACTACAATAAATTTGTTGTTTTTGTTAGCTATACATATTATTGAAACCAATTATTGAATATTTACCTGAATTTAATTCAATTTTTTCCAAGTTCTAGTGAATTTCGACGCGAAATTCCCACGGATATCTTCGAAATTTAATTATATTATTTTACCATATTTTTTTGGAATTTATTTGTTGATTTGTGACGATTTTTTTGTGAATTTTTGCGAATTTAGGAGGGTTTTTAATTAGTCAAATGCAGGGGAATGGATGATGGGGGTAAGAAAGGATTGGATCCGTGCTGTGAGGTTGATATTTAAAGTCTGTCAAATGGCAGTGTTGGATATATGGACTTGTAACATATGGAGTTGGAACAGCTTTGAGACCGAGTTTTTGCTGACAAATGCTGACAAATTGCTGACCAATTGCTGACTAAAACTGACTAAGCCTGACTAATGCTGACTAACACTGACTAACACTGACTAATGCTGACTCATGCTGACTAAAATTACTAAGCAATATACTCGAGATAGCATTAGTTATAGATTAGCTTACGCTATCCCCTGCTACACAGGGGGTTTGACTCAAGTGGTTTTCTACTCTTATTATGTTTTTAATTCCCTATATTACTCTCAAGTCTTTCCTGTACCCCTCACCCCCAGGTCACTCACACTCGCTTCACTGGCATTCGTGCCCCCCCTCTACTTCTATCACTTCTCTGGTTACCCTGACTCTCTCCAACTCTCATGTCATCTACTAATACCTTCTCAGACTGTATAAGAGGACCCTCAAGTTCTCCCTACACTCCTCTCTCTGCTCCTATTACCCCCTGCACCTAGGCTACTCACGCTCGCATCTGCACCCCCCTTGCCATTGCCTAGAGTTGTCCACCAATACCTCCTCAAACTGGTGCATGCAAGTGCCTACTTCCTGTACTCAACACATCCCCAGATACAATCACATAACACACTTTCCTGCTCTACAGTTGCATGTATGTGTACCTGCTCTCTTGTGCTAAGCACCTGCTAGCACATGCACTGTCACTCCAACCTCTGCCACCTCCACCATGCATTGCCACTCTCTCCCGTTGTCCTCCTGTCCTGTTTCCTTTTATGTAGATAGACATTCAGACTGTATAGTTCTTACTTGCAAGTATTGGCTAGTGCCCTAGGCACCAGGGTTCCTTATCTATTTCTCTAAGGATTTCCCTGGTCCTAGCACTGTACCCAGCTTGTGCCTGAGTCCACTGTCATGTTTTTGCATTTCTTGCACTCCTGCCTGTTGCTTTCATGCACTTTGTGCACTTCTGCATTTTCTTGTGCCCTGAGGCTGCCAGTATCCCCTTCCATGAGTACTTTCATCAGTCCCGGATCACTCTGGACCACATTACCACTGGTCTGACTTCTTCTCCGATCCCAAACTCTGGAATCCGACCGGTCTCCTTATACCCGGTTTCTGGATTCATTCCTCTCTGATCCATTCATTACTCTGATGTCATCTCTCCATTCTGTTTATTATTCTTATCATTCCTATAACTTCTATTATACTCCGAATGCTTATTATAGATGCCCACTAACTACTGGTAACCTAGATACTTATTGTAGGACTATCTCTGTTCCTCCGATAGTCCACATGTATATAAACTGGAGTTAGTCTGGAGTAGTTTTCCTAAATCAGAATATCAACTTGACTTGTCTTCCTATCCTCTGAACCCTGGTTTATCATCTCATCTCTCTCTCAGACTCGGTTCCCTTCGATCCGAGTTGCAACCTCTCCTCTCCAGGTCTGAAGTCCAAATTGAGACCGCCTAGCAATATCAGAGTGGTGCAACACATACGTTGAAGCCAAGGTCTTGCTCCGCTTGTCCCTCCAACGTGCGCCCTGTTCAGCATCTAACATCATTATGTGGCACATTGGGCTCCAGCTCCCTTCCCTCCCCAAAATAAGGCCACCTCATACCCATTCTATGGATCTGCTGAGGTAAGTGGCTCCACTGGCCCCTCTGACCCATCCCCAGCTATGCCAGCTCAGGTTCTGGCTGTGCTAGGGACTATCCCTGCACAGGCTGGCACTGTATCTGGTGCCACTGGTGCTACTACCATTCCCCCACCCTCTCAACCTGTGCACTCTCCCCAGCACCCTTGTTTCATTCCCTCCAGTACCTCCCTTCCCCCTCTCTCATATACTGGCACTCTCAATGGTGGCACCTATCCTGGTCCATGTGGCCAAGGCATTCCCAAAAGGTTGTCCTTGGCTTTTCCTGTGCCACATCTTTATGCTATTTTATCAGTATTTCATCTATATCTTCCAATTATGAACATTTTCTATTTCTTTTTGTGCTTCAATATATATATCTTGCTTGTAGCATTATCCCATAATATTTTCATAATTTTCCCGATTTTTTAATGCTATTTTATCGCTCTTTTATTTCCACCTTCCTTTTATGGGAAGTCTCCGTATATCATTTGCTTAATATCTCCGTCATCGTGCAACATAACACCCCGAAATTCTAATAGCTCATTTCTGACATATAGATCTCCCATTTCTCCAAGTTTCATGTCTCTACCATCAGTGGTTGTCGAGAAACAATTCTGAGTCCAGAGTCTTTTTCGACATAGCCGACATATAAAATCCAATTAATCGCACTTTTACAGTACTGAAGCCAGGTGGACTTGCTGACAAATGCTGACAAATTGCTGACCAATAGCTGACTAATGCTGACTAATGCTGACTAAAATTTGTAAGCAATATATTCGAGATAGCATTAGTATATAGACTAGCTTACGCTATCCCCTGCTTCGCAGGGGGTTGGATTTATGTGTTAGATAATTATTAATATTAAGTTTGATATTTCATAAGTTTATATCTTATTATTATTCTATTTTAGCATTATCCTACTGGTATGCTAGATATATTGTCTGCTATGGGAGTTCAAATTTTTTCTATTTATAATATTGGTTTATACCCATTTTCTATATTACATTTCTTATTCTCTATATTCTCTACTGCAGATCAATTTTTGTTTCTTTTCCCCCATTTTCTTAGTTTTCTATATTCCCTATATATAAAAAGACTCTTAAGTCTTCCCTGTACCCCTTGCCCCCAGGTCACTCACACTCACTTCGCTCGCATCTGTGCTCTCTCCCCACTTCTATCACTTCTCTGGTTACTCTGACTCTCCCCAACTCTCACTCTTATCTTGTGTCATCTACTAATACCTTCTCAGACTGTGTAAGAGGACCCTCAAGTTCTCTCTACACTCCTCCCTCTGCTCCTATTACCCCCCGCCCCCAGGCTACTCACACTTGCTTCACTCACATCTGCACCCCCCTTGCTATTGCCTAGAGTTGTCCACCAATACCTCCTCAAACTGGTGTATGCAAGTGCCTGCTTCCCATACTCAACACATCCCCAGACACAATCACATAACATACCTTTCTGCCCTACAGTTGCATGTGTGTGCACCTGCTCCCTAGTTCTCTTTTCAGACATTTATCATTTAGCCTGTATGCCCTAGGCACCAGGGTTTCTCATCTGTTTCTCTGAGGATTTCTCTGGCCCTAGCACTGTGCCCAGCTCATGCTTCACATTTTGCATGCTCCTTGTAAGGAGACTCTCAAGTCCTCCCTATACTCCTCCCTCTGCTCCTGTTACTCCCCTGGTCTCCCCAAGTTGTCCCGGCCCTTGCCACCACCCAGTGTCACCCGCTGATGCCTTCACAAACTGGTGTGCACAGCTGCACGTGCAAGTGCCTGCTTCCTGTGCTCAGCATGTCCCCGAGCACAATCACATGATGCACCTTCCTGTCCTCCAGTTGCATGTGCACACACCTGGTCCCTAGTTCCTATTTCTCCTGTAGCTCTTGTAGCAGTACAGGGACTTCCTCATTTGTTTCGCTGAGGATTTCCCTGCATAGGTGTGTAGTAGCTTTGCACTTTCCCGCACTTTTGCCAATTGTTAATAAACTGAGGATTTCCCTGCATAGTCCGAGTGCCCCTCTCTCACTCCAGGTCACCCTCACAATATGCCAGACCTATAGCCTAACATAAGGATTCAATATTTTTCTAATTTTAGCATAATATTAGGGTTATTGTTAGTTTTCCTACTTATAGTACACCTATTTTCTTGCCTGTGTTACACCAATAATCTTAATATTATTTGATTTTAGTGTTATCTTACTAATATGCCAGGCTACAGATCTATTTTTATATTTTGTAATATCTATTCTTCTGCTCTATTCCCTGAGGATTTCCCTGCATAGGTGTATAGTAGTTTCCTCTGTATAGTCTGAGTGAGTGCACTTGTGCTAGGTCTCTCTTACTCCAGGTTGCTCTCATACTCTGAGAGTTAGTATATCCCTTGTGGAACACTGTCACTATCTGTGTGATACCTATTTCTCTTTGTTAATCTCTACAATATCTATTAATACACACCTGTTATAGAGTGTTTTCTTGTGCCATATCTATGTCTTTTTGTAATTCAATATATATATCCTGCTTTTAGTGTGAATCCATAATATTTTCATAATTTTTCCGATTTTTAGTATTTCTCTGTACCACATTACTCTATTTTTTATGCTATTTTATCAGTGTTTCATTCCTACTTTCCAATTATAAATTCATTTTTCTACTTTAATATATATATCCTGCTTGTAGCATTAACCCATAATATTTTTTATAATTTTTCCGATTTTTTAATGGTATTTTATCGCTCTTTTATTTCCACCTTCCTTTTATGGGAAGTCTCTGTAGATCTTTGGCTTAATATCTCCGTCACCGTGCAACATAACACCCTGAAATTCTAATAGCTCATTCCTGACATATAGATCTCCCATTCCTCCAAGTTTCATGTCTCTACCATCAGTGGTTGTTGAGAAACAATTCTGAGTCCAGAGTCTTTTTCGACATAGCCGACATATAAAATGTAATTAATCGCACTTTTACAGTACTGAAGCCAGGTCGACTTGCTGACAAATGCTGACAAATTGCTGACCAATAGCTGACTAATTCTGACTAAGCCTGACTAATGCTGACTAACGCTGACTAATGCTGACTAAAATTACTAAGCAATATATCCGAGATAGCATTAGTATATAGACGAGATAGCATTAGTATATAGACTAGCTTACGCTATCCCCTGCTACGCAGGGGGTTTGACTCAAGTGGTTTTCTACTCTTAGCATTATCCTACAGGGCGTTTGACTCAAGTAGTTTTCTACACCAATTGTTTATAGTACAAACTTGATTTCAATAATTTACATAATTAAAGTTTGTGATATATATATGATTATTATGTTTTTAATTCTCTATATTCTCTATATTCTCTATTGCAGATCAATTTTTGTTTCTTTTCCCCCATTTTCTTAGTTTTCTGTGGACTCTCAAGTCTTCCCTGTATTTCTCACCCCCAGGTCACTCACGCTCACATCTGTGCTTGTCACATGCCAAACGCACAGCCACTGCCTAAGCGCGCGAAGGCGCTGATCCGCACAATCTCCGCTATTTTTGATATTCTATTTATAACCGTTGTTCCATCATCGCTCCCCTTCACATCGTGTGTCCTCTGTCAAAGCGTTCCAGTGAGTAGTTCTCTAGTCATCATTATATCGCTTATTGTCTCCATTCCTCTGTTACCCTTCTCCTCCTTACAAATCATGTATCTGGCTCGTAGTATAAAATGCATTCGTTTGTATTGTAGTTACTCAGTCAGATAATCAACTAAGCTTGTCCTCTCTCCCTCTCTGTCGCTCTCGTGCATTCGCGCGCCCTCTTGCATCTCACACCTCCTCCTCCCTCGTTGCAATCGCGAAAGCGCTCGTGTGCGCTTTCCATCGCGCACTTGCAAATCGAGACTGTGGTATCGGAAGGGTGCAGCACATAAGCTGAAGCCGAAGTCTCTCCGTACGCTCTCCCTCTGGATCCTCCTTTCCCTTTTGCACGGCCATTTTCAGTAGCTTGACAGTATTATCTGACTGATCCTTCCATACCATTGCGCTTCTTTTCGCATTGCTCCTTTTCGCTACATTATGTCAAAAACCACGCGTACGGTCGTAAGACCTGCGCCTGCAGAACGCCCGAATCGCAACGAGCGTGCCGAAGTGCATCTCCAGTGTTTCATTTCCTCTGCATCTTCTACACCAGCCGCCTTTGGCTCTTCTTCGCCGCGCTTTCCGCGTACTCATTTGCCCCGAGCTACCGACGACCCTCCCTCTGTGGACGGTGACGCTGATGGCGACGAGCAGGGCGATGAGCATTTTTCTGAAGCCCCAGAACGCCCAGAGTTTCGCCCTGATGGAGGTGATGCTCCTGGTGATGTCCCTAGACCTGCCCCGGGTGGATATCCCGGCGGCGATCCAGGTGGCGATCCTGGTGATGACCCTGACAGAGGTGATCCTGATGGCAATGACCCAGGTGAGGGTGGCCCTGGTGACGGCCGCGATGCTCCTGAACCTCAGGATCCTGGTGAACATATGCAGAACTGTTTCCTGACTGCGCTCGATACACTTGCGCATAGTATTCAGATCCAAGCGCGCGCGCAGTCCCAGCCTGCCCCGGCTCCCGCTCCGCGCCCTGAGCGAATTAATGCAAAGGCGCCCGAGCAGTTTGACGGCTCAAAGCCCCACAAGGTCCAGGAATTTTTATTCCAGTGCCGCCTTTATTTCAATACCAATTATCATCAGTTCCAGTCGGAACGAACCAAAGTATTGTACGCACTTTCTTACCTTTCGGGTTCCGCACATCAGTGGTTTCGCACTCTGATGGAGGCCGAACCTGATTGGGACCAGCTCCCTTGGATTCATGATTTCGCACTTTTCGCACAGGAGCTGGAAGATAATTTTGGGAACCTTGATCCAGTTACGGAGGCCACGGAAGAGATCGAGAATCTTGTGATGGCTTCCTCCTCACAGATTTCCAAGTACAATGTCGAGTTCGCACGACTCGCCGCTGTCTTGCGCTGGCCCGACTCAGTTCTGTGCCACCGCTATTATCGTGGACTTCCTGATCGCATCCAAGATGTGATTTGTATGCTTACGACGGGTAAACCATCTACCTATTCTCGCATGTGCCTCGCGGCCATGCAAATCGACAATCGCTACTGGGAGCGTCAACACGAGAAGACGCGCGTGACCACACGAACTTCCACGACCACATCCACCTCCACTACGAATTCCAATTTGAACCAGTCCCAGGGCAAGGGGAAGAAAAATCAAAACAATTTGTCGCAAAACAATGCTGGCTCCTTGCAAAATGCCAACAAGCAGAACGTGAAGCCGCAAAATCAAAACGCGTCCGCGCAGTCATCCTCCTCCAACACTCCCTCTTGCCCCAACTCCAGCATCGCCGACAAGTTAGGTCGCGATGGCAAGCTCAAGCCGGCGGAGCAACAACGCCGTATTGACAACAACCTCTGTTTGTTTTGTGGGTCCAATGCCCATGTCATTTCAGGTTGCCCCAAACAAACAGCTAACAATAATGCTACGCCGGGTTTGGCTAATGCAAATCAAGGGTCGTCTTCGCGCGCTTCAGGGCGCAAGGCTACCACTTCAGAATCGAGCAACGCAGCCGCTGCTTCTTCGAGCGCCCCCACGGACTCGAAAAAATAGTGCGCAATCCTCAGTACTCCGCACAGCCTGAGGATCGCATTGAGCTCACCTGCGCCCCGGAGTTCTGTAGACTCAATGCATCCGCTCTTTCCGACCCTTCTGCACTTCATGTTCCACTTTCCGTTTCATTTCATGTTTCTGATCCTTCTCCTTCCACCGCCTCCTCTTCGCTTGACGTCTCCGCGCTTGTAGATAGTGGTTCAACCCATTGTTTCGTCGATTCCGCGCTTGTGCGTCATTCTGGTATTCCCACACTTCCCATTTCTCCTCTCGAGTTACGTTTGTTTGACGGTTCTTCAAATTCCTTTATTTCTGAGATTGCAAAACTTCCTGTCACTTTCCCCACCGGCGAATGTATTCCCCTTGACTTCTATGTCACCAGGCTAGATCCTTCGACTACTATGGTTCTTGGTCACGATTGGCTCACCCGCTGCAATCCATTGATTGATTGGGTCTCGGGCACAATAACTTTCCGTTCCTCGTTTTCTTCTGATCATTCTGCCTCCTCTGCATGTGCTTCCTCCTTCGCGCCGATCGCGCTTTCTGCGTTTGCGCCCTCTCCTGTTATACATTCCGTCGATGCTGACACCCCTAGGCCAGAAGTGCGTCTGATGGGCGCTGCTGCGTTTATGCGCGTCGCTCGCGCTTTGGGCACCTCTCCCTTTGCTCTCTCCCTCTGCACGGCTACGGCTACGGCCTCCGCGACCTCTGCAGAACCTGCCGACCTCTCCTCCATTCCCCCGGAATATCACGACTTCGCCGACGTTTTTAGCAAGTCTCGCACTGAAACGTTACCGCCTCACCGACCTTACAATCTCAAGATTGAACTTGACGAAGGTGCGACACCGCCTGTCGGGGTGATGTATTCGCTCTCTCAGGTAGAGCTCGCGGCACTTCACGAATTCATCGACGAGAATCTCGCCTCTGGCTTCATTCGTCAAACTGCTTCGCCCCACGGCGTGCCCGTTCTCTTTGTCAAGAAGAAGGATGGTTCCTTGCACTTGTGCATCAACTTTCACGGCCTCAACTGTATAACCAAAAAGGACTGTTACCCACTTCCCCTCATTTCCGACTTGCTCGACTCTCCCTGCAAGGCTAGTATCTATACAAAGATCGACTTGCATCACGCATACCATTTGGTATGCATCGCGGAGGGCGACGAGTGGAAGACCGCTTTTCGCACTAGGTATGGCTCCTTTGAATGGTGTGTTATGCCATTTGGTCTCTCAAATGCTCCTGCCGCGTTCCAGCGCTTCATGAACGATGTATTCAAGGATCTCTTGGATGTGTGCGTAACCGTCTACCTTGATGATATCCTAATCTATTCCAATAGTCCTGTTGAGCATCGCAAGCATGTTCGCAAAGTGCTTAAACGCCTCTGCGCCCATGGCCTGTATGCAAAAGCGGAGAAGTGCGAATTCCACGCCGACACCGTGGAGTACCTTGGTTATATCCTCTCCCCAGGTGGCCTCAAGATGTCCGATGATAAAGTTCAAATCATTCGTGACTGGCCCAAACCGCAAAAGGTAAAGGACATCCAGAGTTTCCTTGGCTTTGCCAATTTCTATCGTTGCTTTGTGTATGGCTACTCCGATATTGTCGTTCCGCTCACGCGCCTAACGCGCAAGGACGCACGATGGCATTTTGGCGACGAGGCGCGTTTCGCGTTTAACTCGTTGAAAGAAGCTTTTACCTCTGTGCCTTGCCTTACTCACTGGGTTCCTGACACACAGATCATCGTCGAGACCGACGCCTCCGACTACGCACTTGCTGCAATCCTCTCCATTGTTTCCCCCGAAGGTGATGTACACCCTGTTGCTTTTCATTCTCGCACTTTCTCTTCTGCCGAATCGAATTACGATACCCACGACAAGGAACTGCTTGCAATTTTCGAAGCGTTCCGTATCTGGTGCCACTACCTGGAGGGTAGCGCGCTCTCTATCGACGTTGTCATGGATCACAAAAATCTCGAGTATTTTTGTACGACGAAGGTATTGACGCGACAGCAGGCCAGGTGGTCTGAGTATCCTTCACAATTCAACCTTGTTATTTGCTTTTGCCCGGGTCGCTTGGGAACCAAACCGGACGCGCTCACTAGACAGTGGGACGTCTACCCGAAAGGGGGGGATGGTGACTACGCCCAGGTGAATCCGCATAATTTTCGCCCCATTTTCACGCATTTACAGTTGGCGCCTTCTTTGCGCGCTGACTATGCACATTTTCATCCACGTTCTTTCCGTGCTGTCTTAACACGCGACACATTTGCCGCCTCCGTGCGCGTGACTTCACTTCTCAATCCTGCGCTTCGCACTTCCCTTATTATGGACAGTGCGCTCTTACATGCAGATATTCGCGCTGCCCTTCCTACTGATCCCCTAGCTTCCGAGCACCTTCCCACGCCTGAGGGACGTTGGACTCTCGAGTCTGACAGTCTTTTGCGCCTGGATGGTCGTATCTATGTTCCCGACACGCAGGGCCTACGGCTCCACATATTGCAGTACCACCATGATCATCTGCTAGCCGGGCACTACGGTCAGAATAAGACCCTTGAGCTCGTGCGACGCGCGTATACATGGCCGGGCATCCGCGACTATGTCAAAGACTACTGTAAGAGTTGTGTTACATGCATGCGATCTAAACCCCAGCGCCATCGCCCATATGGCCTCCTCAAACAACTCCCCATTCCCTCTCGACCATGGGATTCAATCTCCATGGACTTCATCAAGAAGCTCCCTCCTTCCTCCGGTTTCGACACCATCCTCGTCGTTGTGGACCGCCTCTCGAAACAGTCGCTTTTCATCCCCACACACAACACCATCACCTCCGCCTAGCTCGCATGACTTTTCGTCATCCATGTCTTCTCCAAGCACGGTGTTCCGGCGCATGTCACTTCTGATCGCGGTTCCGAGTTTACGTCACACTTCTTCCGCTCGCTTGGCGATGCTCTCGACATGAAGTTGCACTTTACTTCGGGCTACCATCCAGAAGGCGACGGACAGACCGAGCGGACCAATCAGACGTTGGAGCAGTACATCCGCGTCTACTGCAATTATCAGCAGGACAATTGGGCCGAATTGCTTCCCCTCGCCGAGTTCGCCTACAACAACGCACCTAGTGCAACCACCGGTATCTCTCCCTTCTTCGCTAACAAGGGATACCACCCCAATATCACAGTTCACCCGGAACACAACCTTGCTTCGGCGCGCACGCGCAACTTCACGGTGGACCTTGATGATCTCCATACAGTCTTGAAATCCGAGATCGCGTCTGCTCAACGTCGCTATCAAACGGCGTCCAACGCGTGACGTCTCCCTGCTCCCGACTTCAAGGTCGGTGATAAGGTATTCGTCAAGGCGCAATTCTTCCGGACTACTCGACCTTCCAAAAAGCTCTCAGAGAAGTTTTTAGGACCTTATGATATTATCACACAGCCTGGTACTCATTCATTTACCCTCCGTCTCCTGAACTCCATGCGTGCCGTTCATCCCGTCTTTCATGTCTCCATGCTGGAGCCCTACTCTCCCAACACAATTTCCGATCGCATCGTCCCTCTGCCTCCACCAGTCATCATCGATGGCGAAACGGAATATGAGGTCGCGCGCATTTTGGATTCGCGAACATGCCGTCGCAAATTGCAATACCTCGTCGAATGGCTCGGTTACGAAGGCACCGATGAGGCAACCGATTGGGTTCCCTCTACCGACTTGGGTAACGCGTCAGAAATTGTCGCGGAGTATCACGCTCGATATCCAGATAAGCCTGGACCTCATTCTCTTCCTTCCTGACTATGGGCACTTATATAGTTTTCTCCTCTCAGTTCCTCTGTTTCAGTTCTCTTCCATTTTCCCTTATCGCTCTAGTATCGCGCGCTCGCGCGCTTCCAAACAATTTCACATTCAAAACAAACAAAACAAACAAAAAAGACACATAGCAAGTAGACGACAGACTAATTGTACATTTAGGAGCCGGACGCGACATGACACACCTTCACATTTCCCTTCCTTTTCCCTTATCCTTCCTTCCTCTCCTCCTCCTTTCCTCCCTCCTTTCATCCAACTCCTCTTCCTGCGCCCTGATCTCGCTCTCAGCCCCGCCATGGAGGCGTCCACGCATATACTCGTGTCGCAGCATACACGACTGCTCCGCTGACTCCCACATGCTCTCCTCGAGAGCGCGATTGCTCACCTCCAGTCCCCTATTGCTCAGCGCCAGGTCGCAGTTCGTCTGCGCCAGGTCCTCATAGCTTCGCCGGGTCATACGCTGCTCCTGCACAACCAGTCGGTTCGAATCGCGCACGGCCTCGTTCGAGACGACGACTTGCTGTAACGATTTTGCCAACTCCTCCACCACGCTCGTGAACCTCATCGTAGGCAACACGGGCAACTACAGCCACATTAGTAAGCGCCCCATCTTCATTGTGCTCAGCACTCACTGTCCTGATTGCGGGCAGCCCATACGGCTGTCGCGGAATGCGCAAGTCGCCCCCTCCATGCATCCCCTGCGACTTCTGGCTCCATGCCGACTGATATCCCATCCTGTCGCCACTCGCTCGCGACGAGTCTGAGGTAAAGCCCTGACTCGTCGACGGCGCCTGCGACATCGGCAGCAGCAGTGGAACACCCCCGCGCTTACTCCCGACGAGCGAGCACCCCTTCCTCGACCTCTCGCACCCATCGCACCTCCTACGCCCCTCCACGGTGCTAACGCATACGATCCTACATTTCAAGCATTCGTCACATGCAGGCCGGTTTGGCGCCGGGCCGATCGCAAATCCAGGGTCGTTGTACTCCATCGTCGATTGCATCCTCGGTGGCGTTTGCCCGATAAACTCGCCCGCAGACTGCAATCCCCCGCCGGTACCCCGGGTACCCCTCAATGCCCCTGGCGATGTCGCGATCGTCGCTGATCCGCCCCGATTGTCCCCCACAATCTCGCACTGCTCCCCCCTCCTACGCTTACTGACCCTCGCCGTAACCGTCTCCTCGACCGCCGGCGAGATCACCTCTTCCATCTCCGCATCCGCATCGCTCACGTATGCACTTGCCTGTGCACTTGCCTGTGCACTTGACTCCGCGCTTGCAGCAGCGCTCTTCCAGGCAGTCTCCTCTTCCGCGATCCTAGCCTTCATCAGCTCCAGGTCCGCCGCGCTCATCGTATTGAGCGATAATTCACTCATGCCTTTTTTCGCGGGTCTGGCTTTGGGGGGCATTGTGGAGAAGAGCAAAGTTGAGGTTTCCACATTGAGTCCTCGAGGCTTGTCCTTAACGGGGGGATACTGTCACATGCCAAATGCACAGCCACTGCCTAAGCGCGCGTACGCGCGCGAAGGTGCTGATCCGCGCAATCTCCACTATTTTTGATATTCTATTTATAACCGTTGTTCCATCATCACTCCCCTTCACATCGTGTGTCCTCTGTCAAAGCGTTCCAGTGAGTAGTTCTCTAGTCATCATTATATCGCTTATTGTCTCCATTCCTCTGTTACCCTTCTCCTCCTTACAAATCATGTATCTGGCTCGTAGTATAAAATGCATTTGTTTGTATCGTAGTTACTCAGTCAGATAATCAACTAAGCTTGTCCTCTCTCCCTCTCCGTCGCTCTCGCGCGTTCGCGCGCCCTCTTGCATCTTGCACCTCCTCCTCCCTTGTTGCAATCGCGAAAGCGCTCGTGCGTGCTTTCCATCACGCGCTCACAAATCGAGACTGTGGTATCGGAAGGGCGCAGCACATAAGCTGAAGCCGAAGTCTCTCCGTACGCTCTCCCTCTGGATCCTCCTTTCCCTTTTGCACGGCCATTTTCAGTAGCTTGACAGTGCTCCCTCCCCACTTCTATCACTTCTCTGGTTACCCTGACTCTCCCCAACTCTCACTTTTATCTTGTGTCATCTACTAATACCTTCTCAGACTGTGTAAGAGAACCCTCAAGTTCTCCCTACACTTCTCCCTCTGCTCCTATTACCCCCTGCCCCTAGGCTGCTCATGCTCGCTTCGCTCGCATTTGCAACCCCCCTTGCCATTGCCTAGAGTTGCCCACCAATGCCTCTTCAAACTGGTGCATGCAAGTGCCTACTTCCCATACTCAACACATCCCCAGACACAATCACATAACACACTTTCTTGCCCTACAGTTGCATACATGTACCATGCCTTAATACATGCAGCCATATGCTAAGCACCTGCTAGTGCATGCACTGTCACTCCAACCTCTACCACCTCCACCATGCATTGCTGCTCTCTCCTGTTTTTCTCCAATCCTGAATTCCGGAATCCGACTGGTCTCCTTATGCCCAGTTCCTGGATTCATTCTTCTCCAATCTTTCCATTACTCTGATGTTATCACTCCATTCTGTTTATTATTCCTATCATTCCTATAACTTCTATTATACTCCAAACCCTTTATTATAGGCGCCCACTAACTACTGGTAACCTAGATACTTATTGTAGGACTATCTCCATTCCTCCAATAGTCCACATGTATATAAACCGGAGTTAGTCTGAAGTAGTAATCCTTAATCAGAATATCAACTTGACATCAACTCAACTTGTCTCCTATCCCTCCAAACTTCAGTTCATTGTCTCATTTCTCTCTCAGACTTGGTTTCCTTTAATCCAAGTCATATCCTCTCCTCTCCCAGTCCAAAGTCCAAATCAAGACTATCCAGTGATATTGAAGTGGCGCAACACATACATTGAAGCCAAGGTCTTGCTCCACTTGTCTCTCTGATGCGCGCCCCAGTCAGTGTCTAACAGGCTGCCAGTGTCTCCCAGTCACCCTCACAGATGCTATTCTAGCCTCTGAGTGGTCTAACATTCCAGTCACCTTGCAAGGTGCCCAGATCCCCTTCCATGAGTACTTTTATCATTATGTGGCACATTGGGCTCCAGCTCCCTTCCTTTCCCTGTTGGAATTCCAAATTTAGTGTACAAACTACTCTGTATCATGTGACCCCCCCCCTTAGTACCATATAGTTACCTCATTTACCTTGCTCATTTACTCCCAACCACCATTTTGTCTACCTGTGCAAGTCCCTTCAACATCCCCAACATGAGGCCACCTCATACCCGTTCCATAGATCTGCTGAGGTAAGTGGCCCCACTGGCCCCTCTGACTCATCCCCAGCTGTGCTAGGGACTACACACTCTGGTACTACATCTGGTACCACTGGTATTGCTACCATTCCCCTACCCCCTTAACCTGTGTTCCATTACTCTCCTAGTTGTTCTAACTCTCTCTAGCTCTTGTCTTTGCCTTGTATTACCAACTAATACTTTCTTGGATGGTACACATAGCTATATGTGCAAATGCCTGTTTTTTATGCTTACAATGCTTCCAGATGCAATTATATGATATATTTTCTTGCCCTGTAGTTATATATGTATACACCTGCTCTCTAGTGGTCATTTATTATTTAGTCTGTAAGTAGCTAAACAGAGACTTCCTCATTTGTTTCTCTGAGAATTTTCCTGCATAGGTGTATAGTAGCTTCACACTTTCCCATACTGAGAGTGAGTGCACTTGTGCTAGATCTCCCTCTTACTTCAGATTGCTCTCACACCCTGGGAGTTAGTATATCTCTTGTCATTATCTGTGTGATACCTATTTCTCTTTATTAATCTCTACAATATCTATTACCCTCCATGATATCTATTCTCCTATATTATACACACCTGTTATAGAGTGTTTCCTTGTGCCATATTGTGTCCTACCCCTATTTCTTTATGCTATTTTATGAGTGTTTCATTCCTACCTTCCAATTATGAACTTTCCCTATTTTCCTTTGTACTTCAATATATATATTCTGCCTGTAGTATTAACCCATAATATTTTCATAATTTTTCCGATTTTTAGTATTTCCCTGTACCACATTACTCTATTTTTTATGCTATTTTATCAGTGTTTCATTCCTACTTTGTAATTATAAATTCATTTTTCTACTTTAATATATATATCCTGCTTGTAGCATTAATCTATAATATTTTCATAATTTTTGCGATTTTTTAATGCTATTTTATCGCTCTTTTATTTCTACCTTCCTTTTATGGGAAGTCTCCGTAAATCTTATGCTTAATATCTCCGTCACCGTGCAACATAACACCCCGAAATTCTAATAGCTCATTCCTGACATATACATCTCCCATTCCTCTAAGTTTCATGTCTCTACCATCAATGGTTGTCGAGAAACAATTCTGAGTCCAGAGTCTTTTTCGACATAGCCGACATATAAAATGTAATTAATCGCACTTTTACAGTACTGAAGCCAGGTGGACTTGCTGACCAATGCTGACAAATTGCTTATATAATGCTGACCAATGCTGACATAAGTTTTGGCCATGCTGACTAACGCTGACTAAAATTACTAAGCAATATATTCGAGATGGCATTAGTTATAGACTAGCTTACGCTATCCCCTGCTACGCAGGGGGTTTGACTCAAGTGGTTTTCTACTCTTAGCATTATCCTACAGGGGGTTTGACTCTTGGATTTGTGTAGCCTAAGCAATATCTGAGT
Organism: Lepiota venenata; assembly: GCA_004296355.1. NCBI lineage: Eukaryota > Fungi > Basidiomycota > Agaricomycetes > Agaricales > Agaricaceae > Lepiota > Lepiota venenata. The sequence continues at coordinate 772,073 of RCFS01000022.1, forward strand.
TTGACATTGCTTCATATTGCACTTCACATCACACTTCATGTCACTTCACATTGCACTTCATGTCACTTCACCTCACTTCACCTCACTTCACCTCACTTCATGTCGCACTTCATGTTGCACTTCACATCACTTCATGTTGTGCTTACTCTTAGCATTATCCTACATCATTTCTCACCAATCTTTTGTATTACAAACTTCATTTCAATAATTTATACAATAATTTATACAATCAAAGTCTAAGTCCTCTAAGTATCTCTTGGTACACTACATTCAATGTCTTTTTGTCCTCATTCCTCTCATCCAACAATATCCTAATCCTCTCTCCAGATGTGCATCTACTCAATGCAACATACAACTGCCCATGAGAGAACACTGAAGACCACAAATGAACTCCTACATATTTCACTGACTGCCCTTGACTCTTGTTGATTGTCATTGCAAAGGCAAGTTGCACTGGGAATTGTCGGCGCATCAGTGGAATGGGGAGGTCCTCAGCTGAAGGTGACAGTGTGATCCGGGGTATCATCACAATGGATCCTGCAAATCTCCTGTCCCCAGAAATGATCCTACACTTCAACACCCTCCTCCGAATTTCCACCACAATCATCCTAGTTCCATTGCAGAGTCCTAATGAGGGGTCCAGATTTCGGAGTAGCATCACAGGACATCCAACCTTGAGTGCCAACTGAGCCAGAGGGAGTCCATTTGCTCGAAGTGAGTTGAGATACTCAGCTGCATATGGTTGGATAGTCTTGTCCATCCTCCATCCTCACACTATCCACACTCATCCTCATCTGAAGGTCTCCAGGGAATCTGGCCAGGATAGAGTTGTTGAGTTCATCCACACTATCATTCTTGGCAGACAGGATTGTCCTCTCCAGGAAATATTCATCAGCATTCCTCCTCTCAATCCCAGGATACACAAAGTCCACCAATCCTTCCAAGTCCTGCACACACATCCTGTCTGGCAATTGCACCCTCTGATCAGCTCCCATGTTTGCTCCTGCTCCAATCTCCAGTAGCCAGTTTGCATGCTGGTTCATTTCTGGTGTCCTTTCCAACCGCATATTTTGAACCAAGTAGAAAACCTCCACTGACTCCCAGAGTGCACTTCTTCGAATTGAGGCTTCAATCACATGCTGTCGCTCTCCTCTTGGTACCACAGGCAGTGTTTGTCGGAAGTCTCCACCAAAGAGTACTGTGATTCCACCAAAGGGCCTTTCAGTAGAGAAGAGATCGCGCAATGTGTGGTCCACTGCACGGACACTGTGTTTGTGCTGCATGGGTACTTCATCCCAGATGATGACCTTGGTAACTTTGAGTACGTCATGGAGAGCTGAATTGTGTCGGATGGGGCAGGTGGATGTGTCATGAACAGGAATGGGGATCTTGAACCTTGAGTGCGCAGTTCTTCCTCCCTCCAACAATAATGCTGCAATTCCTGTACACAATATTGTTAGAAAACTATTCAGATGTATAACTAATGACACATACCTGATGAAGCAACACAGAGTGCAACATGACCCTGAGCACGGACAGCAGCTGCAATGGTATTGCACACAAAGGTCTTTCCACCTCCACCTGCACTATGCACAAAGAAGACCTTGCCCTGATTCCTATCCACTGAGTCCATGACTGCATTGAAGACAGCAACTTGCTCCTGGTTGAAAGATTGGCGGTTCCTTTCCACTGTAGCTGTCAACTCCTCCACATTGTAGTTGCACTCTTGGGCCAACAGAACATTGTTGTCAAGGTCCTCCCAAGGAACACCTTCATCTGGGCCCTGTGGAAGTGGCATAGGAGGAAAGTCTTCAAGTGACTTGGTGAAGCGCAAAAGGATCTTGTTGAGAAGGTGAAGGCCATAGTCATAAACCTGCTCATCTGTGAACTGCCTGTGTTGGTAGATAGGTGATCGCTCCAACTGTCTCCTAAGATCATCGCAGATTTGAGGTCTGAATTGTGTCCATAGATTTTCGGGTGACACTGGATGGCAGTTCATCAGAATCAAAGCAAACAGGCGTCGAAGTGATAACCCAGTTTGCATTTGACCTGCTTCCTGCAAACACAGAACCCACTCCCCATCATCCTCCAATAATCCTCTGGCCAGACAGGCATCCTTGAATGTAGGGCACAAATGACCATCTACTGTGCGCAAGTCCTCTGGTGAAGTTGCTCCAGATACTGCAGTGAGTAGCAACCGCAGATAGAACCTCTCTCCCTGAGCTGGTGAAGCAAAGTACATCCTCCCAATAGCTTTCCCCCTCTGCCTTGGTTTCCACACTTTGGTCCTGGAATCAAAGACCCATGTCCTCGGAAAATCCTGGTAAAGAGTATTGCGCGCCTGAGGATACTGCTGATTGGCCTCATACCATGCAGTGAGTTCTGTCCGGTTGACATTGGCTCGTGCAAGAACATCATGGGCATCATTGACAGCTGGATCATAGAAGACCATTTGCTGGCCAGGGAGGTGGACAGGAAGGCGGTAGACAGTGGGTTGCTCTCCATGCATATTGAATTCGAAAAGTCGCCAGCAAGCTTCAACTGGAGAGACATAGCGCGAATCCAGGTACTCCTTGATCTCATCTCTCTGTTGCCCCTGACCCTGGTTCCCAGCAACAACCAAAGTGGTCCTGTCATGGCCCTTGTAGATGTACTTGTGAATGTACTTGACTGCATGGACAGAAGCACAGATCTCAACATTGATGTGACACTGGTACTTGGCACTGAGGTAGGGATTGTGGGGAACAACCCAGGAGTTGTCAAAGTCAAAGCCAGCCTTCTGAAAAATGCGACCATTGTTGCGCCTCCTGTACTTGGGATAACCATCATCTCCATACTGAGTAGCATCAGTGAAGGCCTTAGGAAATTGCTTGCTACATCTTCCATTGACCATACACCTAGCATTGGGCTTGTGTGCACCACAGGGACCATGAAGCATAGTGGTAGTGACAATGTTGTGGAGAATAGGATGGGTGGTGGGATTGGGGAGTTCAGCAGAGACCATGGAATCCACATGGAAGGCATCTGAAATTCTGTTAGAGTTATTCATGTAAAGAAATATATGGACATACCACGGATCTTATCTTCATCCTTCAGAAATATCAGAAGGTGCATGTGGGGCAATCCTCTCTTCTGATACTCAATGGTATGGACCATTCCAGCTATTTCACCAAAGAGTCCTCCTTCAAGCTCCTTCAATAAGGCCTTCTTCTTCAGCTCAAACACCCTAGCCACAATCTCTGGTCTGTCTGACACAGCCTGCCTGCCTCCCTGCACATCCACTAACATCTGCCTCTGAATCTCTGGCCAGTTGGGGTTGGCAGTCATGGTGAGGAAGAGATCTGGTTTCCTGAAAGTGCGACAAATGGCCATTGAATCCTGGAAGAGCTGAATCATATGACGGGTACTTCCAATGTGACTTGAAGGAAGAATAATCCTTTGGCCAATTTGATCAAGTCGGACCTCACCCCCTGGATCACCACGCACAACATCCATCAGACCCTCATACAACTCTCCCCTAAGCCTTGTCTGGTTGAGACGGAGGTATGTCAACCTGGCTTGCTCCAATGAAGCCCATGCATCGACAATATACTGCTGGAATAGCTTGCCGCCCCAGAAGAGTGGTGGTTGGTCTCCTGGGTGAATGTGAATGCGATGTGCATAGTAGCACATTTGAGAAACATATGGAGTACGACGTTGGCCAGCTTCCCCAAAGTGTGCAGGAATCCTTGTGTGCCATCCCTGATCACCATGAGGAAAGAGTAGGACATAGTGGAGTGGAGCATATGATGGACTGAGGTTGGAGATTCTCTCAAGTCCACCATTTTGAAGTCGTACAATGATGTCCCTTTCCTTGTCCCATTCATGCGATCCAGGAGTTGGAATAATGACGGCAATTTCATCGGCAGTGGGAGTGTTGTATGTGCGCTGATCCTGGGCCATATCAACATGGAGTGCAATGGTGATAGATTGCTGGGGGTGGGGAGGTCGTTCCATCATACTTTGGTGCGCCTGTTTATATGCATGGACATAAGGGTTGATGCGCTGGATGAGATCCTGAAGCTCATTCATGACTATACGGTCACAAAAGTCCTGGTTGTTTTGCTGGCGGTAATCCAGTTGCTCAGCTGAGTCGTAGATATAGATCTGCGCATATTTTGGAGTTTCGCCTGGTGGAGGAAGGAGGGTACCGGAAAGATGATGGAGTTCACCACTGATCTTGAAGCAGTAAGGGCCAGTGGCTCGAGTGACTGACTGGTTGATTTTGACTCCAAGTGAGGTGAAGGCAAATGCTGAGTTGTAGCGGCGGATATTGTCTTTGAATGACTTGGACTGGGGAGCTTCACCACAGAAGAACCGTTGTAGAACAGGATCCATGGGTGTCAGAGGTTGGAGCTGAATTTGGCCATTAAGACAGCACATCCCAAATTTGGGACGGTTAACTCGGGACTCTCTTGACAGCTTTTCATCGATAAAATGGAGAGCTTGGCATTTGGGACAAAGAATATTCATTGGCCCAAGGGAGTGTGGTCCTGCTGGCTCCTGATATGGTTGGCAACCACGGGGTAAGGCTCGGAGTCGATTGGGATCCTCCTCAGGTTCAGCCCTCTCACCCTCAGCACCTTCATTCCCAATGATATCTATCTAAATATTGAGGTTAGAAAAAGAAAACACCAAAAACAAAAAAGATATTTACCTCATCAAATTGATTCCATAAATCCTCCTCCTGTTCCAATCCATCATTCTCAGCCTCCCATTCTTGTCTCCACTGCTCTCTCACTGCATCCAGGTTTTGCTGTGTCAAGACCCTCCCCTCTTCCTCCTCATTTGCCCTCAACTCTTCCACTCTCTGCTCTCTCTGCTCTCTCTCCCTTTCCTCCTCCTCAACCCTTCTCCTCTCCCTCTCCTCCTCCTGTATCCTCAATTCTCCTTCCCTCTGTTCTCTCTTCTCTCTCTCCTCCTCCTCCTCAATCCTCCTTCTCTCCCTCTCATCCTCTTGCACTCTCAACTCTCTCTCCCTCTCTTCTCTAAGTTGTCTTTGTCTCTCCTCCTCCTGAATCCTTTCTATCTCCTGTGCTCTTGTCTCTCTCTCCACTTGTTCTCTCTGCTGTTGCTGTACCCTCAACACCTCCAACTGTTGTCTCTGTGCTGTTTGTCTCTGCTCTACCTCACGCTCCTGTCGCACTCGCGCCATCTGCTCTTGTAATATCCTTTGAAGATCCTCTGGATTTTGTGCCTGAGGAATTGGTTGTGCAATAGGACGCCTATATCTACCCATTTGTGGTGGTTGTGGTGCTGGTTGGATATATTGTGGCAGAAGGCGAGGTGGTGGTCTATCCAAGTTGGCTGGAATATGTGTTTGGGGTATGAGGATAGATGCTGGTAAAAGAGGTCCAGTGGGAGCAAGAGGCTGAGGAATAGGTGGTATTGGCTCCCTGGATAATCCAGAAGAACCAATATTGACTGGGGGGAGGAGTGGAGGTCTGGGTACAGCAAGGTCTCTGGATAATCCAACAGACCTAACATGGTCTCCAGATGGTCCAGCAATAGCAGTGGGAGGGGTAGCTGGACGGGGGATGTCTGGGTGTGTTTGGAAAGTGATGGGAGGGGGAATATGAAGTGGGGGTTGGTTGGTACGTTTGCGTCGAGTTTCAGGGGATGTCATTTGCTGCGCACGATGCTCTCGGTCAGCATCACGGGTTGCCTGTCTTCCCTGCTCAGGGGTAGTAGGTGGGGTTCGGGGATCCCTAAATAATATGTCAATAAGATATATCATAATTAAGTAAATATATTGCTTACATATGTATCCAAGATCAATATTTTCAAAAACAGGAGCAAAAAAGTCAAATATACAATCACAAAGCCCACTTAGGCCAAAACTGTGCGAATTCGGTGTCGGCAGCGGCAGTTGATAATGGAGAGTAGTGATCTCCCTGCACACAGCAGACAGAAAGAGGCTCCGAGGCGACCGGCAAACAACTCCGAAGAGAAAGCCAGGTAGTAGGAGCTTTACTGTCTATCACCTTGATCTCCACGTTTTCCCTAAGCGTACCAAGTAATAATACAAATGACACAATTCACTCTAAAATGGTTATTAGATTAAATTTATAATTATGTGATTAAATAACTCACCCTGTAGCTCAAAATGAGTGTTTATCGATGCAGCAAGTGTAACTACAATAAATTTGTTGTTTTTGTTAGCTATACATATTATTGAAAGCATATATTGAATATTTACCTGAATTTAAATCAATTTTTTTCAAGTTCTAGTGAATTTCGACGCGAAATTCCCACGGATATCTTCGAAATTTAATTATATTATTTTACCATATTTTTTTGGAATTTATTTGTTGATTTACAGCAATTTTTTGTGAATTTTTGCGAATTTATGAGGGTTTTTCATTAGTTTTTTCATCCTAAACTCATCAATCAGGGAGGGCTTACCTCAAATGCAGGAGAATGGATGATGGGGGTCAGAAAGGATTGGATCCGTGCTGTGAGGTTGATATTTAAAGTCAGTGAAATGGCAGTGTTGGATATATGGACTTGTAACATATGGAGTTGGAACAGCTTTGAGGCCGAGTTTTTGCTGACAAATGCTGACAAATTGCTTATATAATGCTGACCAATGCTGACATAAGTTTTTGCCATGCTGACTAACGCTGACTAATATTACTAAGCAATATATACGACGTAGCATTAGTTATAGACTAGGGACCTGTCAGGATCGGTACTGGGTACCGAGGGTACAACAGAATACTGAAAAGGACTACAGTCGCCTCTGTGATAACCCATAGCAGTTCGGAGAAGACTGGGACTATGGGTTACGACAGAGTATGGGTTATGAAAATAACCCATAAATTCGATTAAAATATTCGATTAAAAATATATTAAATACTCTTGCACTTTTCTGTATCTCTAAGCTTATGTAGAAGGTAAATACAACAGGTTTGAATTAAGATTGAAGGAAATATTCAGGAATACAGGTATCCTTCAAGCTGGTTGCCTCTTCAAGGCGCCGTTGGCAGTTGAAGGTGTAGAGAACGTCTACTCAAACTTCATTCCTCCGACCTCCGGCGCGCTCAAATGTTGAGCTCCAGAATGTGTCGGGCTTCCATATATGGTCATAGCGCTGGTCACCATCACTGGCGCTATGGGTTTTTGAGCCCCAAAAGGTATGGGTTATGGGGTATGGCAGAGTTATGGGTTATGCCATCAAAATCCCTGCGAACCAACTCGGGAGACCCAAAAATGTATGGGTTATGGCAGAGTATGGGTTATCACACATATGGGTTATCACAGAGGCGACTGTAGATTCTTTTATATATTCGGTACCCATCACGTGTTTTAGAACAGAATCTGAAACAATAAAGTATTCTGCTCGCAGTACAGGCTGAATTAAAAGATTTAAATTCGGTCCTAATGACCGAAACAGATTTTGTTCATTGTCTCTGTACAGACAATAGAATCCATACACTAATCAAAATCTGTTCTACAATCTTTACAAAGTATAGATCACATTAAAGAATCAGATTTGGTACAAGGTATAGATTGAGCGGCCCATGAGTGGGTATAGGAGTGGCCCACTAGGTAACCATGTCTCCTCTGTGTGCATGATGGTCAGGCATTGTTACTATGTTCGGCTCCTCATATCTGGAGTAGTGTATCAATACACAGAATCAAAGGTACATTGGACTGAACATAAGCGAATGCGTTACCTTTGCTAATTTCGAGGGGTTGGTTGCGAGATTTGAGGGCGCTATCTGCGGCCCTGGATAAGTCCTACGGAAAGTCGAAACTCAGCATTCTTTGCAAGAGACTACTGAAGAAGTCGCGACGCCTTACGAAATAGTTGTCTTCATAGAAGTCCAGTGGGAGGACGTTGGCACCTGTGCATTGTGTCTTTCTCGGACCAAGTTGCAGCAATGATAACATCCAGGTAAGGAGAGGAGCGTACATATACCAGTGAAGAGGTCTATATTTTTCGGGATAAATTGCCAGTGGTTCAATGCCCAAGGGGGTCTTATATTACTATGTCGTTGGCGTATCGAGGTGGAATATTTTGAACAACGTGGCGTGGGGTGAGGTAGCACGATAAGGAGTGGATGTTCTGTTGTGGGGTGGCGGCTGGGCGGGGGTGGCCAGAGTAGAGAAAATTGAGGATAGTGTTGTTGGTGTAGCATTTGAGATTGAGGACGGATGGGTATGGACGTGAGTGCCTTACCATTGCTGTTTAAATGTCGTAGCCCAAGGGTCCAAGCGCCAATGCATGAAAAACCTCGCTGTATTATTCATCATCAGCCTAAAGAAACTTATGGGCCAAGTTGAGACGTACTAGAACCGACTGTTGGGCTTCCCCTTCAGAGGCAAGAGATCCACAAGGGTATTTCTTGTCTTCGCAGAAAAATGATCTGATCATCTCAAAGACATTCAAAGAAACTAGAGTTTCGATACTACGTCCATACACAAAAACCAGTGCTGCCACTTACGCAGTTCAGAAGATGACTGTGCCACTCACAAGTAGCCTTACCCCTCCCTATGAGTCCATTCTTCCCCCTTTCGAACACTTCATGTCCTTCTCCGCGACATTCCTTGGAACTTTCAACGTTCCATGTGGCGTGGGGAGGTGTACCAGGGCCTCTATCCCAGCGTAGGACGTCCTCAAGATAGGTGCCTAGGATGATAGGACAGGTGGGGTGCGAATCTGGGGACGATGGGCGCGAGGCCTGGGGAAGGATATGAGGAGCGTGCTTGCCCCTCCGGTGGTACACCAGCGGGAGTAGGAAAGGCGCCCATTTGGACCACGGCAGAAAGCTGAGTGGGTGAAAGTTGAGTCAGTGACCGTCGGTGGAGGGCAGTTAGGAAAGTGTATGTATGTACTTGAGACTGGTTGTCCAGGAATGGCCGTGAAAAGGTGGATTGATTTCTGACGAATATAAACATCGGAGGTAGGCTTAGAGCTTACACTTGGAGAGTATTCAGGCTATAATCCATTGCGATTGGATGCTTGGTTGGTCTGTGGGATTGCGGGGAGCCTGCACGGGATGGGCCAACCCAGGACGGCAGTACCTTTGGTGTGACGCGTCTTATCCTTCGTCCGTTTGGACTTCAACTGTAACTCCCGCTAACACCCCTCCTTCCCCTTACACCCATACTTCACGCGACTTCGGCCATGTCTGATACTTCAGCACTGCCCAAGACCCCGCTCGTCCTCAAAAACCCTTCTTCTGAACACTCGTTGTTTAATTGCGATGTCGATGGACCTCCCGCCCCGTTGTACACTTTCAAGGAGGAATCGCCGTTGGAAGCAAATGATGATAACCCAGGTCTTAACGAGATAGAGGACTCTGCCAGGTGCATATGTTCATTTGTTTGCTGTTTCGAGTCCTGCTCACATCTTCCAAGCGCTCAAGGGTCGGCGGATGGTGGCCCGCATGTAGACCTGGAGCGAATCAACCGCTGGTTGGCAGCGATCTCAACACCGGCCCAAACCCTCGGACTGCCCGTCAACAACCTCAGGGCCCAAGTCACCACTGAAGGATCTGCGTCATTTGCCGCTAGTGAAGAAGATTTGAGTGAGGCAAGCATCATCACATTAGAGACTCTCGCCAGGTATGTAAAACTCGATTCACTGACTTACCACCATTTGTTTCATCACTGGTGCTCTCCAGTGCCCTTGAAGTTACCCAGCACAACTGCCGTGAGAAGGTTCATCGGTGGTTGAACACAGTCCATGCCCCGGTTGTCTTTCGGCAAGCAGATGACGAGTTATCTGACTGCTCGTTCAACCGCGATATCGACGAGGCATTTTCTCTTCAAAGCAAGGGCTGACGGGATTGTTGACTTGCTATCTAGTTAAATTTTGAGATGTAGTTGTTCTCGCCAATATCCTTGGGCCAGTATGATACTAGGCATCTCATACATATAGCCTTCAGGCTGTGTTAGAATCGCCAACCTCTTGGAGAAAATGCAAAGAACCCACTCAACACGTATTCTACATATCGTCTAGCAAGTCCGCAGAGACACTTTTGGTTTGGTGCCGTTTGTAGTGGTAAATCTTCATCGAAGATCCAGCAGATGACGGAGGCTTGAGTCACAAGATTAGCTCCAGTTGTGTTGTGGAACTGGAAGGCGGTTGTACACTGTATGAATATGGACATACTCTGGTCTTGCTGCCTCTTGATTCCCAGTCCGCCGAGTTAACCTTCGAAGCCTCGAAACGATGGAAGGAGGAAATGCTCGAGTCGAAATCAAAAAGCAGCCAGTCGAGGGGATCCTGGGAAGAAAACAGAGTGTTTGACTGCACGATTGTACGCTCTGAGTTTGGAAGAGGTAACAAAGAGAGACCGCCTGTACATGCGAGAGCATTTACGAGTGTTGCAAATGGTGGATCCATATCAGGCTCCAATATCTTCGGAATATTGAGGAGAGAGGGAATAAAAGGCACAGGCAGTTGCTCAATGCCCATACGAGAAAGTGTATCATTGCGGTTTGAAAGGTCTCTGGAAGCAAATTGTTCAACGGCCTCGAGCGTGATGATATGTGGCAGCTTTGAACCTGGCATGTAGGTACGTGAGCGCCACCAACGATTCTCTAGATGGGCAATGGCTCGAGATTAGAATGGCGGGTGGAATATTTATTTGTCCGAAAACATAAGTCCCCCTCCCCGACCCAGATATAAACCGAAGGTGCAGCTCAGCATCCAGGGCGTTGAAAAGGGCCCTTATGCTCTGGTCGGATCGTTTGAACAGCACGGATATCACATCCTCTGCGTCAATGGAGGATGCGTTGACGGGAGACCGCACTTCAGCGGGAAGTTTAGACGTATTGGCTGAGTAAATCCCATTTGAATGGCATAATTTGATAGCCATGCATGCATCTGGTGAAAAATTGGCGAGAGCCACACGCGTTGCTTTATAATTGTTGATGGAAAGATAAAAGCCTGGCTTGAGTGTGGATATGAGGGGATATATTGCGATCGAGGAGGACGGGATCTTGAAATGGGGAAGAGCTTTCCAAAACTGTTCAATCCATTTACAAGCGCCAGGGCTTGTCTTCTAGTGTCGGTGAAACTGGGATGCGATTAATTAATAGGACCCCTATGTTGTGCTTTTTCTTTGACATTTAATCGGTCGAAAGAGAGACATTGTTGGGAAAGTTATTTGTGGTATACGAGGGGCCAGGATTCGAACTCCGAGGAATGAAACAAAGTTCGTCATTCCAGACGATCACTTTGGAATCAAGAAATTAGGCTGCACTACGATCTGGGTGGACAATCACGGTATACTCACATATATCCTTATTTCATTTGTGCCCGCACCCAAATACATATTCCAGGTGAAAACAGCATCCTCCGGCATACAAGTAGGGTCGCATTCTTGGACAATCCGATACATTACTAGACGGACGATAGTATCATGATTGAGAGTGGAAAATGACAAGTAGTTGGTAAGTACTACTCACACATATCCTTGCTTCATTTGTGCCGGCACCCATATACATATCCCAGAGGAAAACAGCTTTCCTGGGCGCAGCGAGTAGGACCATGTGCCTGGATAATCCAATACACAATCTTTCATGAGATAGTAATGCTCGGATAATCCGATACACTACTGGACGTGCGACCGTGACATGATTGAGAGTGGGCAAGTTGGTAGTTGGTAAACATGACAAAGCTTCTCAGGTAAACGACGTCAAACAAGACCAATTGCTCGGATCAAACATCAAACAAAGGCACCTGCTCTGCCCTCCCCATATACTCTCCTCCCCCATCTGCTGTGCACTGGAATATCCAGGCACATAATCATTTTCCTAGTGGGCTGTTGCTGGTTTAACCGCACAGTCGACCATTGTTGACCCACCGACCTCTCCTCCTGCAGCCGCTCCCCTAACACTAGAGCGTTATCATGCAATATCCGAGGATAGAGGTTCCTCGCCGCCAGCATATTGTTTTTCAGGCTCATGTACATATGTACCAGTAATTTTCTCATTCCATATCCTCGTCGAAATAACCTCTTAGCTTTCACTAATATTTCCCGATATCATTTTTTTCGAAGAGACTAGTTACCACTTTGGTGTGTTGTTTCTTTCTTTTTTTGTTTTTTGGCAAGATGACCCTAACTAAGTCCATGTTTCTGCTCTGCATTAGCGAGCTTCAGCTCTAGATGTAACATTGTAAGACCACTATTGTCAATAAGTTAAGGATACTCTAACGAAAGTACCGGAGATGGACTGCCCATATTCCAAACGCTACGAGGTAACTCTATCTCAGTCAAGTTTGTCAGCCGCTCATGTACTTTAACTACGAATTCTCTTCCTTGATCCATGGATGTTTGATCCAACCAAGATTCAATTTTAAACTTGCGAATGGCCGGAAAATCTTTCAGCAGCTCGAGAAAGTAGTCCTTTTTCATCTTGGTAAGTACACAAATAAATGAGGGTGGGCCAAATACTCACATAGAGATCTGGTGTTAGCAACTCCACACGGAAGGTTAATTCCTCTGTCTTTGAGGTCAACCCCTTTACAAACAGCGAACACAAGCAGACAGAATCTCTCATAGCCATGTAGTGCCCTGAGATGGTGTCAGGAAATTCAAACGCCAACCTTGCGGTCTTAAGATGATGTGCAGGAATATTTTGGAATATGCTTGTCATGCCTCTGATCTTTTTGCACACTACAGATGGATCCGACCCCAGGGTCCCCGACCAAGGCTCCACTCCTCTGGCGCATATGCATTCGAGGTTCGGGGGGCGTCTCGTCGCCCAGTGAAAATTCGGGGTTGTTACAAGACTTCGGATGGAGGGCGGGATAATGTTTGGGCGACCCATCGGCGACGTAGGGGGTTTCGGATCACCTAAGGTAGAGAATGGGTACGTCGTCATCACCTTGGTCAACAGTGGGTGGTGCTTGTAAAGGCTCAGGGGTATCGTGACATGGTCTTTGCTAAGCAAGCAGATTGTACGAAGACTTTTGAGATCGAGTTTCTTCCAGTCGAAGCTTCCGTGCTCGGTGTCATGGTTAATCCATAGGGTAGAGGGGAATGGGTTCACTAATAATGGCTGGAGGACATCCGATGACTTTAGTGCGATCCATATCGCCGTGCTAATCTCTATCCTCGAGGCTTTGATTGGTGGGACATAAATATGTGACTCGGGCAGTCCCTCCAGCAAAGGTGTGTGTCACCCTGGCAAGTCGAGTGTAGTCGGAAAACGACAAACCGAAGCTATCGAGCTGCTCCTTGAAGCCAGGAGGTCATTCAAGACAGGGGTCGCGTATTGGTCGTGAAGGAGATCCAGCTCATTAGCTGAAAGATGAATCTCTAAGTCCGAGATCTGAAGCGCATTTCGAACTATGCGGCAAACACTCCCATTAAACGCTAGCAAGCAGAAGAAGTCGCAGACAAGACTGATGGTCTCGAGATGGAGGGGGAAAATCCATGACAAGAATGCGATATCGTCCTTGGTAACCGCCCTATCTGTCAATTTGATCCTTGTGGTACCGAAGCGATGCTCTAGAACCCCCTTCCTGATGAGCCTCAGGCAATAGACATCCACGACACAGCCAATGAAGGAACTGCTCGCATGCCCCAGGGAAATCAAATCTTCATCGCCAACACTATGAAATATCTTCAATAGAAGTTCATCGGGCATTGTCGGTCGTATCTGGTTGAGGTGCTCATTACATCGATTTCATTTTAGTCTTTTGGTTTACTCACCTTCTTTGTGTTGCAGGCCATGGGACTTGGCGCCCTTTGGATTTCACCAGAGTTCTGGGTAATAGTTTGTTAATCAGCTACTTGTGTCAGTACCGGCGCCTTACTAATTTTCGCTTTTTTTCGGGCTCGTCCAGCTCGACCTTGATTGGCGCCTTACGCTTCCCTGATGTTTGACCCTCACTGAAGGCCCGTTTCATGACATCAAAAAGCTGTAAATGAGTCAACACATATTTGATTCTAATATATGGAATACTACCTGTCCAGCAGCTCCTGTTGCGGTTGTACTGAAACCCAATTGACAGGGATTGCCGAGAAAAACTGAACCAATGACGAAGTGCAACATGTTGGTAATGCACAAGCTTGGGATGTGGGCAATGAGGGGTAGTGTTGGTGTTCTGAGGACCTCGTTATCGTCGGTGGCCCTCTTAAATTTTGTTCAGCTTGCCAACGGTTTCTAATGCCTGATAAAAAGGTTCATCCTGACTCGATGCCCTTCCTTTGTCAAGCCTTTCCAAGTCGACACTAGCTCTCCCTTGGACGCTGGAGGTGCGGTTCGATTGTTCTCCCTAACAATTACCATTGATTTTGGAATGAATTTTCGGATCCTAGATAGTTAAATGATCCTCCATTCCAGATCTTCAGCGTCAGTGTAGCAAGTAGGCGCCCTCCCGCTCGATCTGAATTCCCTCCCTGCTTGCAGTCTCCAGCTGTTTTCCCACACATAAGTCCATCCCCGCTCTTTCGTATTGTCATCTTCAGAGCCGCTCATAGGTAATTAATTGAAGCGGGACCAACATCATATCTTTTCCTCGTTGTCCTGATTTTTCCCTCATCCCTTCTTTACCAGTAGTATACCCATAGTAGGCTTACTACAGCTCCTGTAAGCAGTAATCCTCAAGATGAATATATGTGCATAAAAGTTTATAACAAATGTGACGATTTTACAAGAAATATATGTGTAGAGTAAGCTCAGAGTCTCAGAGAAAGGAAAACCATCCCTAAATCATTCAGAGGGCCCATCCACTTGAGCGGAGGTGGATTGCTTCCAAATGCAAATTAGCTGCCAATAATTGATTCAAGAACTGCACGGAGACTTACCAATGCTTTTCGTTGCCTATTGAAGTCAAGTCTGACCATAGCCTTACTTACCCAATCATCTTGAAACTGGGTGAGCATCGGGTGTTCAGCAGCTACCTATAGCAGTTGAGTATTATGAATCAGAGATAAGAGTTTTTAATGTACCTGGGTGCATATGTCTTTGATATGTGTGCGATCTTGCTTGGTATATGGGGTACTTAGATCCAGTTTAGTGGATACCAATGTTTGAACCATTTCCTAGCATAGTCAGTGCAGTGAGTATGGGAGCCAAGAACATTCTCACCATGATATCCTGGTACAGCTCCTCAGTAATACCCGCTTCTTGGCGAAGGGTCAAGGCAGACTTGAATGTCATTTGGGGTTTCAGAACAGTTACTTGCAAATTTTCCAAACTGGCACTTGTTGTTGAAGGATATTTACGTCGTAGAGTAGATGGTGGTGGAGTAACCATGCGTTCTGGGGGAAATCGACGTCGCAGTGTTGAAAGGGGGAAGCAACGCTGGGTGCGGTGGATAGTCTGGTTGGGCGCCATAGTAAAATCTAAACCGAACTTGTAACAATATTTATATCATTGTCTGCAGGTTCCTTGTGAGCGGGGTATGGAGACAAAAAGGAGTGGGAAGGCGCTTATACTGTCATACATAACATTCTCGGTGATCTATTTGAGATCTGAGGGTTCATTATGCCCGAATGGGGAAGGCACAGTAATGATCAACACCAGCTGAAGACAAATCTATTATCAAGCTGTCAGTAGGTCTAAGTCTCTAACACTCAATTTTCTCGCTACGAACCGAAGAAAAACCCCAAGGATTTGTAATGACACCGAACTTTTGTTAGATTACTGAGGGAGCTCCCAAGGCTCGAGAGCTGGTGTATCAAAACAGCGGAGCTTGATCTACGACCACATGTGATGATCCAAGACTTGCCAGGATCTGTACACGGCACGGAAAGTCCAAAAGCAAAAGGTCAATTTCCATAAAAAGAATCCTTGTACCAGAAAAATTCACCAACCCCGAATTTGTTGTACCCTCTGTTCAATGGAACAGCCTAGCTATATCCGGAAAGCCATGGGCCTGCTCTCCGGTGCTTTGTAGAGGATATCACTATTTGATTCCTTTTATGGCGATGGTCTTGGTAAAAGGGATCTGTCCTGGTAAGGTGATCGGCGATGACTATGCGGTTAACCAGCTATAGATTACGCTAAGGGTCTGTGCCCGGATATTCCGGTGCACAATGGGATGTGTAGATGGTGCGGAGGGAAAGCGTACTCAAGTGATTCGAACCGCCGCTAGATGAAGAGAGTAACGTCTCACGTGAATCAAGCTTTATTTGGCATCGTTTGCTGGACGTGTATCGTGCGCGTCACACATTCTGCAGTTATCCCTTCTACTTCGAACACCAGTGTATTGGATTATCCAAACACTGCCGTCTGCATAAATTGTGTGTTGGACTATCCAAGCACATTGTTCTATTTACAATCGCTCAAGAGGGGTGCGCTCGAGGACTATTGCTATCAGGGCTACCTAAGCCAGAGTTTGTTGGAAACGGAACATCGGTAGGCAACATTGCTCGCATGATGAATTACTTCTGACTTAACTCCCTTGCCTTTATGTATTGAGCAGTCTCCAATATCACAGCCTGTAGTCATGACGTATATGGGCCTTTTCATTCTTTGCCTTGTCCTGTAACAAACACTTACGCCAGTGGTCTCTTCTACCGAAATTGGCTTGTCAATTCAAGTACGATATGTTCAATTTGTAGGACAAGCGTACCCAATATAGCACCATGGGCTTCCGTACTCTTTTATAGAGAACTCTGCCCTCCGCTTCACAGAGTCACCAACCTTCCTCCACGCTTAACGTTCTCTTTATTCGACATTTTGTATCTTGATGGGAAGAGCCAACCTGTCAGCTCTCGTCTTGTGTCATTGTAGCTGTTGCAAACGGCAAAGCCATTCCTTAGTCATTACACGTCCTACACCAACAGACTCAGCAACAGCAGCCTAAAGGATTATCATCTATACCCAACAAAGGTCCTTCCACGATGGACCCGATCCCTTTCTCGGAGTTGTTAGGACTTCATCAGGCTATTAACACGAGAGTCTGCTCTCTCAAACGTGAATTAGAACGCTGGAGCAGATGTCCACCATCAACAGCATCACCCCCCCACCCGATAACAGACCTATACACATACCTCCAAAGTGAGAAAGAACACTTGGATGGCCTAGAACGCCAACTCCAACATTCTCCGCAGCGTCAAAGTCCTGAGTGCGGACTAGCAATTGAGGCCTGCTTGGAAATTATTCAAGAGGCGCAGTCATTGATGGCACCCCATCTGGAGAGTTTCAAGCGGTCGACCCGACTTAAACCGAAAATGCGTAACACATATAACACGGGTAAGGATTCTTAAAAATAAAACTTGTTTATACTGAGATAACTTCCAGATCATCATTTCGACCACCCTCTCACCAGAGCGAACTCCACCATTACCATTGTCTTCTTCATGGCCGCCGCATTGCATCTTTTGGCGGCGTGCTCCCGATCTACAGCCAATTTTTGTCTACGAATGGTGAAGCTCGCAATGAAGGCTTCCTGCACAGACGAGGGCCAGGCCAACATGATAGAGAGTATCCCAGCTGACGTTCAAACCGTCTGCAAGACGCTTCCTCTCAACTCCGTCATCACCACATATGCTGCTTGCCCCTCATGTCATTCACTCTATCCACCAGTCTACCAAGATGGTATTGATGTATACCCCCCTAGATGCACCTCTGCCCGTTTTCCCGGACAACCTGCCTGTAACACACGACTCTGCAAGCTTGGTGTCAAGGGCGGAACCAGCATCAGGGTTCCTATTCGCCCATATGCAATGCAGAGCTTCGCCTCATTCCTAGGAGAATTATACTCCTGGCCAGGTATTGAAGTGGCTATTCGCTCAACAAACCAGAGCTTACGGGAGGTCCCGTTATACGGGATATTAATCAGAGTCAGGCAGTTCGAGAGTTTCGGGACTTGGAGGGTAATATTTTTGTCGATTCAGAAGATGAAATCAGGAGTGTTTGGAGCCTCAGTTATGACGGCTTCAACCCTTTTCATAATAAGGCCGCAGGGAAATCGGCGTCATCTGGAGTTCTTGCGATGATCTGTCTCAGCCTTCCACCAGACCTTCGTTATAAGACCGAAATATTTATCTCGTTGGGTATTATCCCTGGCCCCAAACAACCCGCTGCTGACGGCCTAAACCCGTACCTTGCGCCTCTTATCGACACACTTACAATTTGCTATCAGGAAGGTACATGGTTCACCCCGAACCTACGAGTGTCCGACTGGTCGACGATCACGAGAGGCTTTAATTGCTAATATAAACGACCTGCCTGGTTCCCGCAAAATTGCTGGATGCACTGGCCATTCTGCGACTCGCTTCTGTTCTTTGTGTCATCTTTTGAAAGATGATATCAATAACATTGACCGCACCACTGACGGCTGGAGGCCTGTCACACTAGAAGAATACCGCAGGGCCGCGGTGGCATGGCGTGATGCCCCCAGCAAATACCACTGCGCGAAACTCTTCAAAATGAATGGTGTTTTGTTGGTCCGAACTTCTCCGCTTATCGTATTGGGATCCCATTTGTTCTGTTGTTATTGACGGCATGCATAACCTATTTCTTGGCCTCGTAAAGCACCACTTTCGGGTCATCCTTGGCACCAAGTGGGATGACAAGAATCCCGAAGAAGACGATTTACACTCTTCTCCTCCCCGGGAGAAGGATCTACAAAAAGGCCGTCAACTCATGACACAGGATCCAACTATCGCAAAGCTCCGTCGACTTTCTGTTGCCGTGCTATACGCGCTGTTGCGAGGAGCACCACGTACTTGATCAAATACACAGTTGCCGACCAAAAAAAAACACTATATTTCAGCATTACTCGTAAGTGCAATACTTATAATATTTTTGCATCATCCAACATGTGATTAGGCTTCAAGCAACCAAGTGGTATTACCGGCCGCAGCCCCGGAACCTCACATCATGATGGAGACCTTGCGCAAATACAGCCCGATGAGCAAAACGATACCTTAGCCCCCCTCCTGACTACAATAGAGCTCCAGCAATTCATGATGACATACAGTCCACAAGCCGACCGACCTGGAAGACAAGCCCACCACGTAGACTTGGCACCCCCGCCCAAGGGAAGCCAAAGGCTGATGAGTGGAGAGCAACTATCGAGTTTGACCTCCCGGTATCGTTACTCAAACTATATGCTACTGGTCCAGCTACAGACAAAGATGGGCTTGCGATTGTTCATAGCACCATACTCCTCTCGATCGCCATTTCCTACGCCACCACTCATTCCATTGCTTGCTGCCCATGGAGACCAATATCTGCAATTTATGGGTACCTATATTGCGTTGATCTGCCGGCTCCGTCCCGAGATAGATCTCCATCCTATCCATCACAATGCTCTCCATTTGGATCATTTTCTGCGTCTCTTTGTGTTATCAGAACCCTAAGAAGGACTATACATAGGTCTTAGCCACCTTCCTGATGGACAGTAGTATACTTCTTTTCTCCTTTAATACTGACACTCTCACACTCATGCTTCCTCTCTCTCACACACAACTTCTATTTTCACACAGGAAGCCTTCTTTTACCTGGGTCCACCTTCTCATGACTCGCCTTGACAAGTACTTACCCAGGGTACTTATAAATAGCAGACAACCAATATGTATATAAACTTAGCTACAACCACCTGTACCTTTAGCTTAGTGTTATACACTGTTCTGCTTAAATCCCCAGTTCGCCTGAAAGGGCTTCAGAGATTTACCCAGCCCGCCTCTAAGTCAAGTAGTAAGACACTTGGACTAAGTCTGTATAGACATCCTTGTGATCCCAACCTTGCGACTCACAAGAGCGGACCCCTAACCCGGGTAACACTTTGGCCCTATTCATGGATGGTGGATGGTTCCCATTCGAGAGACTCATTGGTATGCTCCAGCAAATAAATATCAATTTTAAATTAGGTTTGTTAGATGTCTCTCTGAAAAGGCTGTGATGCTGACTTTCACATAGGGGAGCTCGAAGTAACCATGATCAAGTCCTTTTTGTGCAACATCCCAACTCCGAGTCTTCCTGCATTGCATTAGAGCTGGGGATCCTGAGCTTGTTGGGCAGGCCATTGAAATTTTTGACTCCTGTTTTCCTTCCCGTCGAATGGGGGACCCTCGCCAATGACACTAATTCCTTCTCTTGTGCAACACATACCATTGGTGATGGAAAGAAGGCTTGTATTGACAAGAAAGTTCATAGCTACCTCCCACTTTCCAGGCCCCTTGACTGCGAAATTGTTGAATACCCCTGATGTGTCGTAAACGGGAAGGAATTCAGTATTTTTTCTGCAACAAGCAGAAACAGCCGCATTTTTTACTTTTGGTCAGACCCAGAGGAAGTTGGTACCAGCGGTTTATACGATCTATCTTCACTTTTCCTGGAATGGAGCCTAGTCAGTTCTATCTCGTCGTTTATCAACACCAACAGGAACGGGATCACCCTATCCTTGCCACATATCCACAGTTTTGGTGCTAGTATATGGTCAAAACATACCAAGAACACCCCTGAGGTTCTCTCAAGCTCAAATACTGCAATATATGGTGCCTTTGCTCGACCATGGGACCACGAGAACTTCATCATGAAACCTGTAATGGCAGTTAGTGTATTCAACCCAAACCCACTGCCCTCACTTAATAATTCAAATAGGAGATATAGATCTCTGCCTGACAATCATGGAGAGTGAATTCTACGGTACATAGAATACATAGCTGTAGGATAAATACTGTGCGCTTGTAGTGGACAAGCCAGATAATTTCACGAACCTTTTCTACGATGGCACCTTTTCCCTTTTTGCCTCATGAGTGACTCGTGCTACCAAGGTAAAACTCAAAACAAATTTCAAAAACTATGCTAGGGACAGTTGTATTGTACAAAATAAAATAAAAAAAGTATTAATGTACCTAGCAAGACCATTCTTTATATATGTGAAGCTTATTTTTCGACCATATCTCCAGCTGAACATTGGCTTGTCAAGCATCCTTGTATCCACGCGCCCTATCACGCCATTTATTCAGTGGTAATGGGCCATAGGAGGTGTTGCTGCTTTTAATACCAGTGACTCTCTTAGCGTAAAATTCCTCATCTTGCACGGTCCAATGATTCTGACGAAGTCCGCTTCCCTCCCAAGTTACGGCTAATGGAAACCAGGATTTCTTGGATTTTTGCTCACCATGCCCTAAAATCAACTTCAAAAAGTCATTCAGGTCAAAGCTCGTTCTACTCACCTGTAAACATCAAATAGAGACCACAAAGGAGATTCTCTTCATCAACTGTCAAATTGTCATCAACATACTCTCTTCCACTACTATTGAATGCGGTAAACATGGGCCTGCTTTCAGGATACCGAGCAGTCGGTCCATTCAATGCATCACTGAAACTAAGTACCTCCTTTGAGATGCGGTGCAGAAAACCTCCGCGGAGCAGTGCAGCTCAAGTGTGACGTTGTTTGAGAAGCGTAGCTGACTGACGTTGATAAAACTCAAAGTCCACAGCTGAGAATGTTTCTGTAGCGATACGAAGAGGGATGGATATGGGCATCAGCTTTTCTCGAGGGAACTGTTGCATATCATCTCCTAAGCGCAAAGTCCGAAACGGAATCCCACTCTCCAGCAGCTTCAGAGCAATTTCTTTGTCCTGAAGATTTTGATCCATTCGACAAATCAACATCACCACTGATGCTTTTTCGACAGCAAGCTTCCATGGCACTGTCGAACGGTCACTGAAATCAAACATGTAGAAAGTTGCTCCCATAGAAGTTGTGACAATTTGAACTGCATTGAGTCGAGAGGACGTTGTAATAGAGAGGCGATTTAGGGGATAGAGGTCCCAGTGGTCCGCCGTGGGCTCTACAGGTGGGACCCGCCAGAAGTGTCATAAAAACTGTACAGCCAGTGATGGAACAACACCACGTAAAGGAGAATCATTTGCTACCCCGGAAATGCCTGTGATCGACAACAGGTGCTTGCGTTCTGTTACACCACATTCATTACTAGTATGCTCAGGTAGAGGCAATGGCGGCGTAAATCCAAAGTGAATATACAATATATTGAGCAGCTGTGCGTCATAGTCGGACGTAGGCATTGCTACTACAGGGATGGGGACTGTTGGGTCATCATTCGTAAGAAAGGTCATCTCCAGGTTATCGGTGTCAACATTCCAGCCTTCTTCAAAGCCCATTGTGTGATCACCCCCCCCACGTCGATGAGTTGTCATCAGGACCCAGTTCGTGTGCGCAATTCCACTTGTTCATGAATGGGTCATATCGCTTCTGCTGGGAACCAAAATCCTGGAGTGTTGTAAAACGGTCGTCCTTGCAAACTAGGGTCCGAGTATATGATGGGGGGTATCATGGCTCCAGTCCCATACATAAACAGGGGCAGAGTGGGTGGGCGGATTGCGCTCGCAGTTCTCACGTCGTTGGTGGTCAATGAATGTCTCTCATTCCTTCCGCCTAGCGTTCATGGCATCCCGTTGCTGGAAGAAGTCTTGAAGTATTTGTTCGGGAGATGGCGGTAGGGTGGCAGGGGGTGACGAATCGTGGCCACTGAGAGTACTGTTTTGGGACCCGTTTTCAGGAGATTGTTGCTGGGTGAAGGAGGGTGACGGATTGCGGGCGGAGTGAATACTGTTTGGGACTTGACAGCAGGCTGACGCGAAATCCAAGTAGTCACTTGCTGGAGCAGCCACTCAGGAGGAGGTTTTAAGAGGGAAGCAGGAGTCTCTACAAACGGCGTCCACCTCTAAC